>JAABOM020011694.1:0-58559 GCA_011800125.2 Solanum clarkiae | reverse complement strand
ATCTTTTATGGATCGAAATTAATTAACTATTTCTCAACTAGCTTCAACAAGATCGTGACAAAACTTAATAAATTAACTATAAATTTAACTGTAGTAAAAATTTATGATTATACCTTTTAATATTAATATAACACAACTTTTATAACTTGAGAAAAATATTTATTCAGTTATAATTTTAAAACATGAAATTTTATTTTATAAGCAAAATATATATGGTTATTTCATTTAATTATTGTCATTATTTTTTATAACCTAAAATAAAATTATTTATTTAGCTACAAACTTTTCTTCAAATAATTTTTTTGCTATGATAAGTTTAAATTTGTGGTAAATATTAATAATTAGCCACGAAGATTTATTATAGCATAAAATCAATGGCTATTTCATTTAGTTGTTGTCACAATTTTCTATGACTTGAAGCAAAGGTATTTATTTAGCTACAATACTTTGTTTCAAATAATTTATTTATACCTATAAGATTACTATTACTACAATCACTTTTACTTTTCGCGAAAACCTATCGTTAGCTATAAAATTTTATTGTAGCAGTAATATTATGGCTAGTTAGATAATTATTGCCATAATTGTTAGCAGTTATGGAAAAAATAAGAATTTAACTTTGTCAATTTAATTTTGTGGCTAAGAAACTTGATGAATTTTTAATTATCCATGAAATTTAAATTTTTGTCGCTATTACTAAATAATAGCTATGATTTTCAAAATCTTAGCTTAGATTTCGTAGTTATAAGTACATTTTCTTGTATTGGGTGTTTCGTCTGATGTCTTTTCAGCAACTTCTCACTTTCTGATCCTTAGGGCATGACACCAAGTCTACGTCTCATAAAGTCTTCTAAGACTCGTCTGAACCAGGAATTTTTTTTCTTCATCATCAATCGAATCACTGTTCGTGACCCAGGATTCAATTTTCTCATCAATCCAAGACAATGCTTACAGATGGAATAAATATAAATTGAACCCTATGGCTATGGATGTGACCGGGGCAATTGTGTTACCACCACTATCGGCTGACACAAAGTTCACTATTTCGAGTGTGTTACTTCAAATGCTGCAAAACTGTGGATTATTTACAGGCCTACCATCAAAGAATCCACGCAGCCACTTGCACAATGTGACATTTGTTTGCAAGAGTGTGATGAAGACACAAAATCTATCTATGGATGCTGTGGGACTTCGTGTTTTTCCTTTATCTCTTATGAGCAATGCTGCAATATGGCTATCTGAGCTTCTACAAGGTTTGATGACTAGTTTGATAGAATTGCAGAGGGATTTCTTAGCAAGGCATTTGATTAAACCAAACAGGCTCAAAATAGAGGACCTGATTAATCAATTCAAGCGATTTGCTGGTTATTCAATCCTTGATACATTAGAGCAATCCAATAGATGCTTGAGGAACACACCAGACCATGTGATTCCTGGCAACGTCCTGATGGAAAACTTCTATTGAGATCTAGATGCCAATAGTCAAACATGTGTTGATGCCCTCTTGGGAGGGTTGATTTGTGGAGCAAGAATTCACAGAGATTCTTGAGCACATGAACATGGAAGTGAAATCTAACCATGTGTGGAAGCCCAGAAATAATCATTTGATAGATTGTGCAAGCACTATTGATAGGAGTTCTAATCAAGCAAATGTATTCCCACAAAGTTATGATATGGAAGACAGGAACTCAAGAATTGAGAGGATATTTGACCAGTTCTTAAAGAGGTAAGTTATTCAGTATCGACATTGAAGAGATTAAGTCTGACATTGTCAAGATAAACCACAGGGTGGACCAACACTTTGTGGCCATTCAACAACTCAATAGTCAATTTGGACTTATGTCAGCACAAGAAGATCAAATTCAATGAGACATGATGAAAAGCCCCAAGAAAGAGATAGAATTTGGTGATGATGATGCACCAAATCTTGAGGAAGTCTGATTACTCAAGCTATCTAGGCCATGCTATGACAATAACTCAAAGGCGACTTGGGAGGCAACACAAGGATTTTTGATGTTTTAGCTTAGTCTTAAGTTTATTTTCAACTTTTGGATTCTTAGGTAGTTATTTGATTGTGTTTTGATTGCTATTTTTAACATTGGGTTTGTTGCATATAGGGTGCAAGTTAATTTTATGAAGAGTATACAAGTATTGGGCTAAGGCAGCAGATTTTGTTAAGAAATACATCAGGTACAATTTCT
Source organism: Solanum clarkiae (assembly GCA_011800125.2). Taxonomy (NCBI): domain Eukaryota; kingdom Viridiplantae; phylum Streptophyta; class Magnoliopsida; order Solanales; family Solanaceae; genus Solanum; species Solanum clarkiae. Next base: position 56,358 of record JAABOM020011694.1, on the reverse strand, counting down.
ACGATTGGGCTTATGAGTACTATTAAACTTTACGACTCGTAACCCCAACTCGTAAAGACTTCCAGCGAGCATGAAGAATGTGGACTCAACCCATGAGCCAACATTACTACTCGTAGAAAAGACTATGAGTCATGAATGAGGTTCATGAATCCCAAGTAAGATTTTGAATTTTTCTAAGTGTTGAGAGGTCTATGAGACCATGACTTATGAGTCATAGACCCATCTAGGACTCGTAATTGGGGTTTCGTAGACCTAAATACGATAATTATAAATGTTGATCCTGTAAGGGTACAAAAGGGGGCCCAAATTATTTTGACCCCACTTTTACCCTAATTGACCAAATTTTCCCCAATTTCTTCATTCCCCCTTTACTTTCGATCAAATTTCTGACGAGTACACTCATTTTCTGGCAAAAACTTTCGGCACCTAGGGTTTCTTGATTCCTCATCATCTGTCTCTTTTTCAAGTTCATCAATAGACTTGGTAAGTCTCTTGGTTTAGTTTTAACCTCGAAGGTTTCCTTGTTTTTTTATGGTTTGAGTTAAAGGTTATGATTGGATTGGGTGATTAAGCATGAAATCCTTGATTGAACTTGCATTGTATATATGAAATTTAAGTGCCTTTGTTTGAATTAATTAGTTGATTTCGGAGATTGACTGTTTTGACTTAATTGATTATTGGATTACTATGTCTATTGAATCATCACTCATGCTTGATTGATTTCTATTGCATTATTTAAGAATTAAGAGTTGATGGGTTTTTTCATGGGCATATAAATTTGTATGAGTCAAATAGCAATGGTGGAGTTAAGAGGACATTGATGCCAAATTATTTTCAATGGGCTGATTCTATGTTAAAATTGTCATGGGTATTGGTTGTTTTGTCCTATACCTATTACTGTGTAGATGCTTGCTTCGATGAAGGTAGAATTTATGATTGCTCATAGTCTTTGGGGTTCGTGTGATGAATTGAGATGGATCAGGTATCTGAAATTTCTTGTTCATGAGAGTCTTTTATGACTTGTAGATGAATGTATGAGTCATAATTGCCCCTTGAGGGAAATTCCAGAGACTTGTTAATCTGAGCATTCATCAGACGAGACCCTCTACGAGTCATAAATTATTTTACAACTAGTATGGGTCTCGTAGTTTTGAGCCTGTTTTTCAAATTACTCTATGGACTTTTATACGAAACTAGCTAACGACTCGAAACCCAAGTTACTAGTTGTACCTGGGTCTTGTATAATTTTCTAGTGACCATTATTGTTTGGTAGCACTGACCAACAAGAGAACTTTATGATTTGTAGTTTTCACTACGACTCGGACAGGGGCCTTCGTAGACCCTATCTGCAATTGATTTAATTAAGTTTTGCTTTTATTCTTCCTGATTGTTAGGGCTAATTATAATTCGCTTATATTTAATTTTCAGACACCATGGCCCGAAAGGAAAACGGGCAAAGATTGAGGCTTTTAAGAGGCAACTCAGAGACGAGCCTACAAATGATTAGCCTTCGAATACTGAGCAGACCCCTTAGCTGAGTGGGTCACTCGAGATATATGGTACCCAACCTGGCCCACCAGTACCTCGACCACAAACAAGAGCTATTGCAAGAGTTGGGAAACCTTAGGCTCAGAGTGATAGTCCTTCAAAGTACAAAGAGGAAGGTAGTGAGAAGATTGGAAGTAGAATGTCCCAGATGACACGATCAGCAAAGGAGTCTAGTTTTGAGGATGCCTCCGAGGATAAAGGAGATGCTGAGTCCTCCGTCACACCATCTTCTTCTTCTGAATTAAATGCTTGTACTCATTGGTGGTGCATTAAGGGGATGGAGGGTATGCGGCCCAAGGAGCGGGGCAAACCCACCTGTTTGATATATGAGAAGCCCAGGGTTATTGGTGATGGACTGAGCCGTATCCCAAGTCAGAAGGACAAATGATACGGTATGGGCTCAAGTGGCTAACAGAGGTTCTTGGATGGTACACCCAGTTATGATATAGGAGTTTTATGCATAGTATGCAACTAGCGAGATCTTTGAAATGCCCAAAAAACAGCCCAAAAATTTGCTTCGAAAATGCCCATAATCATAATTTCCATATATCTCAAAATTTGTATGTGATATTGAAAATCCAATTTCATATTCTTGATCAGGGGCAAAATTGAGTGGGGTATAGGTACAACCCCGATTTTATAGACCCGTCACGAAAAATAATTTTGGCAAAACTTTCTTATCTAGTGTGCATCCGCAACTAGACCGCAACGCAGAATGAGTGCGGATCAATGTAATTCTGTCCTTTGCGATGGGTCTGTATCGTGGACCAGATGCGACCTAGTGTTGATTTTTCCTTAATTTCCTTTTTCGGCCCAAGGGCATTGGGGCTATAGCCCCATGACCACTTATGCGTGAGAAAACCCTCTCTAAGACTTAGACAAATATTTCGTTCAAATTTCAAGGATTCCAAGCCTAGCTTTGTAACTCAAATATCCTCTTCAACCTATAAGTTCTCTTTAAGTGTACATCAAGAAAACCCAAGTTTGAGGTATGTGGGCTTTCATCCATTGGGCCCTTTCACCCATGGGGCCCATTCATCCTTCTATGGGTATCTCTTATTATGGATTTTAAGCATAAACTATGTTGGGGTTTTATGAAATGTTTAATGATTATGCCTATCTATCTATTTCAATCTTATATTATGAATTGGTTTTTTCTATTTAGATTATGCATGTTTTGAACTATGAAACTATGATCTATTATGAGATTTGATGATGGATTTCAAGGTACTTACATGAGGGTTTTACTATGTGTTGGTAGGTTAATTTACATTGAGTTTTCTCATATTATTTCACTCTTGAATTGCATGATTTTTAACTAGTATTACACACCCACCAAGTGTTTGATAAAATGTCTTGACTAAGATTCTCAAGCTATTGACGATCTACTATATGGTTTATAAGTTCACTTTATGATGATTAAGAGACTGTATGTATGCATTGGATTCATGAAAAGTATTTATAGTATTGCAAGTTGATAACACCTTGTTGGGGGGTGACACGCCCAATCACCTTGTTGAGGGGGTGACATGCCTCCAACACCTTGTTGGGGGTGACATGCCCATACCACTATGTTGAAGGGTGTATACTTCGACCACTTGTTAGGGGGTGACATGCCCATACTACCATGTTGAGGGGCATATATCTTGAACACCTTGTTGGGGGGTGACATGCCCATACCATAATGTTGAGGGATGGATACCTTAATCACCTTCCAAAGGGATGGCATGCCTTGGATTCCAAGTAACAGTTGCTTGGTCTATGATTATGGTCTCTTACCACACATGTATTATATCCTATACAAGTTATATGAATTATAAGCATGTTTTACTTCAAGCATTGATCATGCATGCTATATTGATATTATACTTATCCGTTGCTTATGATTATGCATTTAGAATACGTTTGCTATGTCTTATTGCATTGCAGCCTACATACTTAGTACATTCAAACATACTAAAGCATACTCTATGCCTACATAATGTTACCATCTATGAACCAGAGCAACTCCTGATCATCCTCCACATGGCTAATTTTGGCATTTCAGAGGATAAGCTTTGGTGAGTCCTCAAGTTTATGGAAACTAGCTATGCTACTCTTGCTAGTTGATAACTTTTTATGTTGAACACTTGATACTATGAGGGTGATCCTGCAAAGTATCTTGGCCCCCGCTCCAATCTGTTTGAATAATTGATGTACTTATGCTATGAGCTTGGATCTTATGTTTTTTATGATTATCAAAGACTTCCTTTTGTCTCATTTCCCCTAATTATATCTCTTGTTGTTGTTATTTTTCTTCCGCGGCCAAGGATGTTTGATTGATAAGCTAAAAGGCTTGTTTGAGGTTTCTTTTGGGTTCCCCATTCGCCGTGTCACGTTTAGGCCCTAGGCTTAGGTCGTGAAAAACATAGTATCGGAGCACTTGGTCGTCAAAATGCAACAGACCTTATCAATTAGAGTCTTATTCATGGTTGTGAAGCACGCCACACCTATGAATGAGAGGCTATGAGGCGTTTTAAAAAATGTTTCACTTCTTCATGGTCTATATTATGCTTCAGATATAAGTGTAAGGCTTTCCCTCGAATGAATGCTCTTTACTCTTCTAGATCATTCCGATTCCAAGAGGGAGACTAAGGAAAGCCCGTACACCTGAGAAGCAACTGACCACTCCCGTCCTCAAGCTCCTCAAGGTGGAAAAGTAGCCCAAAATAAGTTTCGAGATGCTATTACAATGTCGGCTCATGCTATGACCAACCAAATTCACCAAGGGATCCAAGCCCCTTATGCTCTCCCTCCAACTTTTAGAGTAAGGGATTCACTAGAATGAACCCATCGGAGTTTCATGGATCCAAGACGGATAAGGATCCCCAAGATTTCATCGAAGAGTTGTACAAATTGCTATCCATTATGGGGGTAAGTTTGGAGGGAAAACCATAGTTGGCAGCCTACCAACTCAAAGGGGTGGCTCAAATTTGGTTTCCCCGATTGAAGTCGGAGAGGAGAGACGATGATATTATTCCTTGGGATGAGTTCAAAGCCATATTCCTCAATTAATTCCTTCCTATCGAGGTAAAGGAGGCTAAAATAATGAAGTTTATGAACCTTAAACAAGGTTCCATGAGTGTAAGCTAGTATGCCCTCAGGTTCAACCAACTCTCCAAGTATACCCATAATTGGTTGCTGAGTTGAGATCAAGGATGAATAAATTTGTGTCGGGTGTGTCTGACTTGGTTAATGGGGAGTGTTGTACCACTATGCTAATAAGCGGTATGGACTTGTCCCGCCTCATGACATATGCCAAACAAACTAGAGGGGGAAAAGTTTAGAAATAGAAGATGTGGTGAGTCCAAGAGGTCTCATTTTAAAGGTGGATTCCAAAATTCCAAGGGTGGCTGGTTTCCTCAAGGCAACAAGTTCCAAGTCTAAGGGTCTTCCAATGCTCCTAATAGAAGGTGTGCTAATGACAACCCAACATTCCAAGGCGGTGGTAGTGGAGTGCCTAGCCCTATATGCCAAAGATGTGGTAGGAGCCATAATAATGCATGTTTGAAGAACTTTAATGCTTGCTATGGTTGTGGGGAAGTGGGTCATAAGGTGATTGATTGTCCTCGTGCTTAAAACAATGGTAGAGATAGTCGTCCACAAGGCCAAGGTGCAAAATGTTGGTCTAAAGGGAAGAGGAGGCCAACAAGGGGGTGGTCCAAGGCAAAATAGATTCTATGCTCTTCAGGGGAGACAAGGGGTGGATGATGTGCCCGATTTTGTCACCAGTATGGTAAAGGTTTTTGATTTTAATGTGTATGTTTTGATAGACCCGAGTGCCACTTTTTCTTTTATTACTCCTTTTGTTGCCAAAAAGGTTCATGTTCGTCTCGAATTGTTATGTAAACCTTATGAAGTCTCTACCCGGGTTGGTGAGTCCATTGTTGCTAGAAGAGTCTATAGAAATTGTCCCATGTTCATTTTGCATAAAATCTTGTCTTGTGATTTTATTGTGTTGGATATGGTGGATTTTGATGTCATTCTTGGGATAGATTGGTTGCATGCATATTATGCTTCTATTGATTATAGAACCTGTAGGGTTAAATTCCAATTCCCTAATGAACCCCTCCTTGAGTGGGAAAATCATGATGTGGTGGTCAAGGTACATTCCTTTCTTACCTTAAAGTCCAAAAGTTGATTTTTAAGGTTTGTCTCTATCATCTTGTGAGAGCTAGGGATGTTGAGTCCAAAGTCCTTCCTATTGAGTCTATTCCGATGGTTAATCAGTTTCTTGATGTATTTCCCGATGAGCTTCCCGGTGTTCCTCCCGAAAGGAAAATCGACTTTGCTATAGACCTTCTCGATACTCAACCCGTTTCTATTCCCCCTAACCATATGGCCTCGGCGGAGTTCAAGGAGTTGAAGGAGCAATTGGTGGATTTGTTGAAAAAGGGTGTTATAAGGCCTAGTAAGTCACCTTTGGGTGCATTAGTGTTATTTGTTAAGAAAAAGGATGGTTTCCTTAGGATGTGCATTAATTTCCAACAACATAATAGAGTCACCATAAAGAACAAGAACTATCTACCAAAGATTGATGACCTTTTTGATCAACATCATAGGGCTAGTCACTTTGTAAGATTGATCTTCGGTCTGGGTAAAACCAAGTGAAAGTGAGGGAGTGTATTATTGCCAAGACGAAATTCTGGACTAGGTATGGGCACTTTGATTTTTTGGTTATTTACTTTGGGTTGACTAATGCACCAACTATATTTATAGATCTCATTAATAGGGTCTTTAAAACTTACCTTGACTTGTTTGTGGTGATTTTGATTGATGATATATTGATTTATTCCCATAGTAAGGAGGATCTTGTGGATCACTTGAGGGTGGTGTTACAAATCTTAAGGGAGGAGAGGTTGTATGAAAAATATGATAAATGTGAGTTTTGGTTGGAAAAGGTTGTTTTTCTAGGGCATGTGGTGTCGGACGATGGCATTAAGGTAGATCCTAAGAAAACGGAGGTGATTAGAAATTCGCGTAGACCTTTGATCCATCGGACACTAAAAGTTTCTTGGATGTGACGGGTCATTACCGGAGGTTTGTGAATGGCTTCTCTTTTATTGCTTCTCTTATGACTAAGTTGACCCAAAAGTAGGCAAAATTTGTGTGGACCGATGAGTGTGAAATGAGTTTCCAAACTTTGAAAGATAAGCTTACCTCTACTCCTATCTTGTCTCTACTGAAAGGGTTGGAAGGGTTTGTTGTATATTGTGATGCCTCAATAATTGGTTTAGGGTGTGCTTTGACGGAAAGTGGTAAGGTGATAGCGTATGCCTCTAGACAACTTAAGGTGCATGAGAAGAATTATCCCACCCATGATCTTAAATTAGCAGCTATGGTATTTGGTTTAAAAATTTGGCATCACTACTTCTATGGTGTTCATGTTGATGTGTTCACCGACTACAAGAGTCTCCAATATGTGTTCGCCTAAAAAGACCTTAACTTGAGAGAAAGAATGTGGTTAGAGCTCCTTAAAGAGTATGATATGAGTGTGATTTATCACCCTAGCAAAGCTAATATTTTGGCCCATACTCTAAGTAAGGTGTCTATGGATAGTCTAGCTCACGTTGATGATGGTGGCAAAAAGGTGGCTATAGAGGTCCACTAGTTAGTTAGAATGGGGGTAAGGTTAGATGAGGCTGACAATAGTGGTGTAATGGTTGTTAATGGTTCTAAATAGTCCTTGGTTTAAGAGTAAAGACAAAACAATATCTTGACCCAGCCTTGCTAGAGTTGAAGGCTTTGGTGAGTGATGGTAAAGTGGAGGTTTTCTCCCAATGGGGAGATGATGCTCTTAATACCAAGGTAGCTTATGTGTGCCAAATGTGGATGATTTGAAAGGAGGCCCATAATTCATCTTATTCCACTCACCCTAGTTTTAGATAGATGTATAGAGACTTGAGAGAAGTGTATTGGTGGGATGGTATGAAGACAGACATTACAAAGTTCATATCCGGGTGTCATAATTGCCAACATGTGAAAGCAGAACATCAAAGGCCGAGTGGACTAGAATAAGATATAGAAATTCCTACTTGGAAGTGGGAAGAGATCAGCATGGATTTTGTAGTTTGGTTGCCTAAGACTAGGAAACATTTTGACTCTATTTGGGTTGTTGCAGATAGAATGAAAAAGTCGGCTCAATTCTTACCAATTAAAACTACTTATGGTGTCAAAGATTATGCCGAATTGTATATACATGAGTTGGTTAGATTGCATGGGGTACCTTGTTTATCAGTGTGGATCATGGTGCTCAATTTACTTCTCACTTTTGGAGGTCTTTCCAAAGAGGTCTTGGAACCAAGGTTAAGCTTAGCACGACTTTTCACCCTCAAATGGATGGTCAAGCCGAGAGGACTATCCAAACCCTTGAGGACATGCTTAGATCTTATGTTTTGGAATTTAAGGGTAGTTCAGATGAACATCTTCCACTCATTGAATTTGCTTACAACAATAGCTACCACTCAAGCATTGGTATGACTCCTTTTGAAGTTCTTTATGGTAGGCGTTGTAGATACCGGTCTTGCTAGGTCTGGGTTTAGTCATGGAATCCTTGGAGAAGGTGAGATTGATTAGGAAAAGATTGAAAACAGCCCAAACTAGACAAAAGTCCTACTATGATGTGAGAAAGAGAGATCTTGAGTTTAAGATTGGTGATTGGGTTTACTTGAAAGTCTCACCTATGAAGGGTCTGGTTCGATTTGGAAAAAAGGGGAAGTTAAGCCCAAGGTTTGTGTGTCCTTATAAAGTTTTTGAGGAGAGTGGGTAAGGTTTCTTATGAGTTGGATTTGCCTATGGAGATGAATATGGTACATCTGGTCTTCCATGTGTCCGTGTTGAGGATGAGTGTAGGTGACCCAAGTGCTATAGTTCCCTTGGATGTTGTGGGTGTTGTACAAGATAATTTGACTTATGTGGAGGTCCCTGTGGAGATTTTGGATAGACAAGTGAAGAGGTTGAGAAACAAAGATGTAGATTCCATCAAGGTCCTTTGGAGGAACCAACAAGTTGAAAGTCCCACATGAGAAGTTGAGGTGGACATGAGAAAGAGATATCCTTATCTCTTCTACTCCACTCAAGACGAAGGTATTAATTTAAGTCCCATATATGATTTCAAGTCTTAAGTTTTAGCCCTTATGTCATTTTGCATGCATTCATGTTTATGTTGACAAGGTTATGGTAGTTTTTGACATTCATGTTGAGATTTTTGAAAATGATATTTAAATGCATTGTTGCATTCATATCCGGCTGAAATCTTCAAGAATACTTCTCTTATGCACGTTATTTTGACATTCCGGGATGAATGTTCCTAAGGGGGAGATATTGAAACGCCCCAAAAATTCCCTAAAAATGTGCTTCGAAAATGCCCATAATCATAATTTTCATATATCTCAAAATCTATGCATAATATCAAAACTTCAATTTCATATTCTTGATCGGGGGAAAATTGAGTGGGAAATGGATACAACCCCAATTTTAGAGACCCCGTAGCGAAAAATAATTTTCGCAAAATTTTCTTATCAAGAGTGCATCCGTGATCAGATAGCAATAGAGACTGGGCGCAGGTCAGTGTAATTCTGTCCTTCGCGATGGGTCCACGATGGGTCCTTGTCGCGGACCAGACGTGGATTTCTGTTGATTTTTCCTTAATTTCCTTTTACTGCCTAAGGGCATTGGCTTCATAGCCCCATGCCCACTTATGTGTGAGAACACCTATACTTAGTCATTTTCAACTTTATATCACTCAAGACCGTCCCAAAACCCTCTCCAAGATATAGACAAATATTTCATTCAAATTTCAAGGATTTCAAGCCTGACTTTTGAACTCGAGGATCCTCTTCAAGATCCAAGTTCTCTTTAAGTCTACATCAAGAAAACCTAAGTTTGTCGTATATGGGTTTCATCTATTAGGTCTTTTAACCATGGGGCCAATCTTCCTTTTTATGAAAATTGGATATTTTCAAGTTGTATCTTTTATGGGTATCTCTTATTATAAATTTTGAGAATAAATTATATTGGTGTTTTATGAAATGTTGAATGATTATGCCTATCTATCTATTTCAAGCTTATGGTCTATTGAGACTGTGCATTTTTGAACTATGAAACTATGATCTATTATGAGATTTGATGATGGATTTCAAGGTATCTTACATGAGGGTTCTACTAAGTGTTGGTCGGTTAATTTACATTGAGTTTTCTTATATTATTTCACTCTTGAATTGCATGATTTTGAACTAGCATTACACAGCCACCAAGTGTTTGATAAAATCTCTAGACAAGGATTCTCAAGATATTGATGATCTACTACATGGTTTATAAGTCAAGTGACTTTATGATGATTATGGTATTATATATATTTATTGTATTCATGAAAAGTATCTATAGTGTTACAAGTTGACCACAACTTGTTGGGCAGTGACATTCCCAATCACCTTGTTGAGGGGGTGACATGCCTCAACCACCTTGTTGGGGGGTGACATGCCTATACCACCATGTTGAGGGGTGTATACTATCACAACCCAAGCCTAAGGTCTAGACATGACATGGCATATAGGGAACTGGAAGAAATCCTTAACAAGCCTCTTAACATATCAATCACACATCCTTGGTCGCGAAAGCAAAACATCAACAATAAGAGACATAAAGGAGGGAAACAGGGCTACCGGAAGTCTTGGATAATAAAAAAACATTAAAGATTTAAGGTCATAGCATAATTACATCAAGTGCTCTAATAACACCTGTAGCATAGATTTGGGCGATGGAAAAGACACTTTTTGGGATTACCCTCATAGTATCAAATGTTCAACATAAAGAATTAACAAAAGCAAGAGTAGCGTAGCTAGTATCCCCGAACTTGAGGACTCACCAAAAGCTTATCTTCAAGATGCTAAAACTAGCCACGTAGAGGATGATCGTGAGGAGCTCCAGTTCCTACATGGTAATATAATGTAGGCATAGAATATGCATTAGTATATTTGAATGTACTAAATATGTAGGATGCAATGCAATAAGACATAGCCAACATAGTCAAAATGCATAATCATAAGCAATGGATAAATATAATAATAATATGGCATGCATGATCAATGTTTGAAGTAAAACATGCTTGTAAATCTTATAACTTGCAAATATAGCTTACATGTGTAGGAAGAGATGATATCGACATAACCCAAGCAAGCTTTACTTGAACTCTAAGGCATACCAATCCATTGGAAGGTGATTGAGGTACATACCCCTCAACATGGTAGATAGACATGCCACACCCATCATAGTGGTCAAGGTACATACCCCTCAACAAAGTAGATGGGCATGCCACCCCCAATCATAGTGGTCAAGGTACATATCCTTCCATAAGGTAGATAGGCATATAGACCCACCTCTCCCATCATAGTGGTCAAGGTACATACCTCTCGACCAGGTAGATGGGCATTTCACCCTCCATCATAGTGGTTGAGACATGTCACCCCCTTAATAAGGTGTGGTCAACTTGCCACACTATAGATACCTTTCATGAACTAAACACATGTATATATTACCTTAATCATCATAGAGTCACTTGGCTTGTAAATCATATAATAGATCATTAATAAGTCAAGAATTCATGTCAAGACATTTTATAAAATACTTAGCGGGTGTGTAATGCTAGTTCAAAATCATGCAATTCAAGAGTGAAATCATGTGAGAAAACTCAATATAAATCAACCCACCAAGACAGAGTAAAACCCTCATGCAAGATAACTTTATATCCCTCATCAAATCTCATAATAGATTATAGTTTCACAGCTCAAAACATGTATAGTCACAATAGACAAACCATCTCATAGTATAAGCTTGAAATAGGTAGATTTGTGTTTCCAATCATCATTTCATAAAACCCCAACATAGTTTATCATCATAATCCATAATAAGTAATACACATAAGTAATACAATGTAAAAATATGTTATTTTCATAAAAAGAAAGGTTGGGCACCATGGGTGAAAGGACCCAATGGTTCAAACTCATGTACTTTGAATTTGGGGATTTCCTTGATGTAGATTTGAATGAGAACTTGAAGATTGAATGAAGTTCTTGAGATCCGGAATTAAGCTTGACACACTAGAATTTGGGTGATATATTCGGTGAAGTGTTAGAGAGGGTTTTGAGAGTGTCTTGAGTGATATAGAATTAAAAAAATATCTATGTATAGGTATTTTCAAGCATAAATGGGCATAGGGACAAGACCCCGATGCCTTAGGCTGAAGGAAGTGTTAACACAACTTCGCGATGTGTCCGCATCGCGGAGGCATTGCAGACTCCTACTGGAAAGTGAAAATTTGGAGAAAACAAAATTTCTCTAGGGTCCTCTAAAATCGGGATTATATCCATCTCCAACTCAACTTTTCCCCCTAATCAAGAATAAGAAGTCAGATTTTCGATATCACGCATGAATTTTTAGATATATGGAAATTACAATTATAGGCTTTCTTGAGGCACATTTTTGGAGCGTTTCAATATTTCCCCCTTAGGAACATTCATCCCCGAATGTATAAGGAGCGTATATGAGAGAAGTAATCATAAGGATTTCAGCCTGACATATGAATGCAATGAATGCATTTAAACATTATTTCAAAATCTCCATAAACTTGTCAACATAAACATGCATGCATGAAAATGACATAAGGGTTGAAACTTAAGACTTGAAATCATATGAGGGAACTTAAATTACAACCTTACACTTGAGTAGAGTGGAAGAGATATTGGTAACACTTTTGCATATCTGCCTCGGCTTCCCATGTGGCACTTTCAACTTGTTGGTTTCTCCAAAGAACCTTGACGGAAGCTACATCCTTGTTTCTTAACCTCACTTGTCTATCCAATATTTCCACTAGGACCTCCTCATAAGTCAAATTATCTTTTGCGATGCCTACAACATCCTAAGGCACTATAGCACTAGGGTCACCCACACACTTTCTCCACATAGACATATGGAAGACCAGATGAACCATATTCATATGAATGGGCAACTCCAACTCATAGATCACCCTACCAATCCTTCTTAACACTCTATAAGGATCCACAAACCCTAGGCTCAATTTACCCTTCTTGCCAGATTGGACTACACCCTTCTTGGGTGAGACTTTCAAATAAACCCAATTACCAACCCTAAATTCAAGATCTTCCTCCTCACTTCGGAATATGACTTTTATCTACTTTGGGTTGTTTTCAATCTCTCTCTTGTCAACCTTGCCTTATCCAAGGCTTCCATTACCAAATTCGGACCTAACAAGGCCATCTTCCCCACCTCAAATAGTCTAATTGGGGATCTACAATGCCAACCATAAAGAGCTTCAGAAGGATCCATACCATTGCTTGAATGATAACTATTATTGTAAGCAAACTCAATAAGTGGAAGATGTTCATCCCAATTATCCTTAAACTACAAAACACAAGATCTAAGCATATCCTCAAGAGTTTAGATATTTCTCTCGGCTTGGCAATCTATTTAAGGGTGAAAGGTTGTGCTAATCTTAACCCTGGTACCAAGAGCTCTTTGGAAAGACCTCCAAAAGTGAGAAGTGAATTGAGCACCACGATCTGAAATAAAAGACAAAGGCTCCCCATGCAATCTAATCAACTCATGAATGTATAATTTGGCATAAACTTCGGCATTATAAGTAGTTTTAACTGGTAAGAAATGAGCAATCACAACCTAAATAGAATCAAAATGATTTCGAGTCTTAGGAAACCCAACCAAAAAATCCCTGTTGATTTCCTCCCACTTTCAAGTAGGAATCTCTATATCTTGGGCTAGGCCACCTGGCCTTTGATGTTCAGTTTTCACTTGTTGGAAATTGTGGCATTCAGATATCAACTTGACAATGTCTCTTTTTTTTTCATACCACACCACCAATACATTTCCCTCAAATCTTTATACATCTTTGTAGAACCGGGGTGAATAGAATAGGATGAATTATGAGTCTCATCCAAAATTTTCTTCCTCAAGTCATCAACACTAGGAACACACAATCTACCTTAGTACCTAAGGGCACCATCTCCCCCTTGGGAGAAAACCTCCACTCTACCATCTCTTACCAAGGCCTTCAACTATAACAAGGCGAGGTCAAGATCTTGTTTTGCATTTACCTCTCAATCAAGGATGACTTACAACCATCAACAACCACTATACCACCATTATCAATTTCTTCCAACCTAACTCCCAATCTAGCCAATTGGTGGACCTCTTAAGCCACCTCTTTACCACCACCATCAACATGAGCTAGACTATTCATAAACACCCTACTTAAAGCAATGACTACAATATTAGCTTTGCTGGTTCCATATGATAAGGGAGAATAGACATGGGTTGAGGGTCGGGAAGAAGGTCTATACCAAAGTCGATTTCCCTTTCAGAAGGAACATAGGGAAGCTTATTAGGAAAGACATCAAGAATTCATTAACTTCGGTACCGACTCTATAGGAAGAACTTTAGACTCGACATCCCTAACCCCCACAAGATGATAGAGACAACCCTTAGAAATCAACCTTTGGGCTTTAATGCAAGAAATAAATCTACCTTTGACAAACACATCACAACTTTCCTACTCAAGGAAGGGCTTATTATGGAATTGGAATTTGACAGTATGGGTTCTACAGTCAACAAAAGCATAATATGCATGCAACCAATTCATCCCAAGAATGACATCAAAATCCACCATATCTAACTCAACAAAATCTGAAGGCAAGATTTTTTGCAATATGAATACAGGACAATTTCTATAGACTCTCCTAGAAATAATAGACTCACTAATAGGGGAGATACTTCATAAGGACCACACAACAATTTGGGTCTAATATGAAGTATTTTGGCAACAAAAGGAGTAATAAAAGAAAGAGTGGCACATGGCTCTATCAATGCATACACCTCAAAATAAAAAACATTTAACATATCGGTGATGACATCTGGCACCTCATCTAACCCTTGTCTTCCTTGAAGATCTTAGAACCTATTTTACCTCGGAACACCACTTATTGGCCTTCTCTTCCCTTTGGTCCTGCATTAGCACCTTGGCCTTGTGGATGACAATCTCTAACCTTGTTTGGCTTACAAGGACAATCCATTTCCTTATGAACTACTTAACCACAACCATAGCAAGCAATAGTGTTCTTCAAATATGGGCCATTGTGGCTCTTACCACACCCTTGGCATTTAGGGTAACCATTGGCAGACCTTCGATTAGAAGCATTGGAAGACCCTTGGCTTGGAGGGTTATGGCATTGAGGAAATCGGCCACCCTTGCAATTTCAGAATCCACCTACAAAACGGGCCCTCTTGGCCTCACCACTTCTTCTCTTTCTCAAATTTTCCCCTTCTAGTTGTTCGGTATATGTCATGAGGTAGGAAAAATCCATATCACCTATCAACATGGTGGTACGACACTCCTCATTCATGAAGTTGAACACATCCGGCACAAATTTCTTCATCCTAGACCTCGGCTCTACAACCAATTGTGGTGTACACTTGGAGAGTTGGTTGAACATGGGGGCATACTCCCTCACAATCATAGACCCTTCCTTTAGATTCATAAATTCCATCATTTTTCCTCCCTAAGATCAATGAGAAAGAACTGGTTGAGAAATGCCGCTTTGAACTCTTATTAAAGGATAACTCATCATTCCCCTTTTGTATCTTCCATTGAGTGAACCATATTTGAGCCACCCTTTTGAGTTGGTCGGTCGCCAACTCCACCGTTTCCTCTAAGTTAACCCCTATAATAGACAACACCTTATATACCTCATCAATGAATTCTTATGGATCCTTAAACACCTTAGACCCATGGAACTCCGGTGGATTCATTCTAGTAAAATCCCTCACCCTTGAGGCTAGTGTAGGAGCTTGAGGAGCTCAGGCCGCTTGATTGATTTGATTAGTCATGGCATGGGCCAACATGGTAATAGCATCCCGGAAGTGTTCATGGGCCATTCCCCCATCTTGAGGAGCTGGAGGGGCCGATTGTTCCTCTGGAGTATGGGCTCTTCTTCCTCTTGGAATAGGCATGATCTAGAATAGCAAAGCACATTCGTTAGAGGAAAAGCCTTACCTTACGCCTAAAGCATAACATAGATCATGAAGAAGGGAAACCTTCCTAAAACACCTTATAGCCTCTTACTCATAGTTGTAGTACACTTCACAACCATGAACAAGACTTTAATCGATGGGGTGAGTTGGATTCCGAGGACCATTGACAACCTAGTGCGATGATACAATATTTGTTATGACCCAATCCTGAATCCTAGACATAACATGACAAATAGGGAACCCGAAGGAACCTCAAATAAGCCTCTTAGCATATCAATAAAAATCCTTGGTTGTAGAAGCAAAAAATCAATAATAAGAGACATAAAGGAGGGGAATCGTGAATAAGAGATGTCTTGGATAATTGTAAAACATTTGAGAGTTAAAGTCATATCATAATTACATCAAGTGTTCCAATAACACCTCTAGCATAGATTTGGGTAGGGGCCAAGACACTTTCTGGGATCACCCTCATAGTATCAAATGTTCAACATAAAAGATTTAAAAAAAAAAGCAAGAGTAGCATAGGTAGTGTCCTATCTTCAAGATGCAAAAACCTAGCCACGTGGAAGATGACTATGAGAAGCGCTAGTTTCTACATGGTAACATCATGTAGGCATACAGTATGCATTAGTACATTTGAATATAATAAGTATGTAGGATGCAATGCAGCAAGACGTAGCCAATATATTTAAAATGCATAATCAGAAGTAATGGATAAGTATAATAACAATATGGCATGCATGATCAATGTTTGAAGTAAAACATGCTTGTAAATCATTTAACTTGCAAATATAGTTTACATGTGTAGGAAGAGAATATATACACATAGCCTAAGCAAGATTTACTTGAACTCCAAGGCATGCCACACCCTTAGAAAGTGATTAAGGTACATACCTCTCAACATGGTAGATAGGCATGCCATCCTCCATCATAGTGGTAAATCTACATAACCCTCAACAAGGTAGATTTGCATGCCTCCCCCCCTCCCATCATAGTGGTCAAGGTAAAAACCCCTCAACAAAGTAGATGCTCGTATCACCCCCTATTATAGTGGTCAAGGTACATACCTTACGACAAGGTAGATGGGCATGTCACCTCCCATCATAGTGGTTAAGGCATGTCACCCCCTTAACAAAGTGTGGTCAACTTGTAACACTATAGATTATTTTCATGAATTCAACACATATATACATTCCTTTAATCATCATAGAGTCACTTGGCTTGTAAATCATACAATAGATCATCAATAACTCAAGAATTCATGTCAAGACATTTTATCAAACACTTGGTGGATATGTAATGCTAGTTCAAAATCATGCAATTCAAGAGTCAAATCATGTGAGAAAACTCAATGTAAGTCAACCCACCAACACATAGTAAAACCTTCTGCAATATAGCTTGAAATTCCTTATCGAATATCACAATAGATTACTGTTTCATAGCTCAAAACATGCATAGTCACAATAGACAAACAATCTCATAGTATAAACTTGAAATAGGTAGACTTGTGTTTCCAATCATCATTCCATAAAACCCTGACATAATTTATAATAATAATCCATAATAAGTAATACCCATAAGTAATACAACTTGAAAAGATGATATTTTCATAAAAAGGAAGGTTGGGCACCATCAGTGAAAGGATCCAATGTTTGAAACCCACATACCTTGATTTTGGGGATTTCCTTGATGTAGATTTAAATGAGAACTTGAAGATTGAATGAAGTTCTTGAGATCTGGAACTAAACTTGAGACATTAGAATTTGGGTGAAATATTTGGTTAAGTGTTAGAGAGGGTTTTGAGAGTGTCTTGAGTGATATCAAATTTTAAATTGGCCAAGTATAGGTGTTTTCATGCATTAATGCGCATGGGGCAAAAACCCCAATGCCTTAAGCCAAAACAGGAGAATTAAGGAAGTACTAACATACCTCCCAATGGCTCCACGCCGCGGAGGCATCGCAGACCCTACTGGAAAGTGAAAATTTAGTGAAAATGAAATTTCACTGCGAGTTATCTAAAATGAGGGTTATACCATTTCCACTCAATTTTCTCCCTGATCAAGAATATGAAGTAAGATTTTTGATATCACACATAGGTTTTGAGATATATGAAAATTACAATTATGCAATTTTCGAAGCAATTTTTTGGGGCATTTCATATACCTCGACCACCTTGTTGGGGGTTGACATGCCCATAATACCATGTTAAGGTTAGATACCTTGACCATCTTGTTGGAGGGTGACTTTTCCATACCACTATGTTGAGGGGTGGATACCTCAATCACCTTCCAAGGGGGTGACATACCTTGGATTTCAAGTAGTAGTTGCTTGGTCTATGATTATGGTCTCTTCCCCCACATGTATTATGTCCTATGCAAGTTATATGAATTATAAGTGTGTTTTACTTCAAGCATTAACCATGCATGCCATATTGATATTATACTTATCCATTTCTTATTATTATGCATTTTGAATATGTTGGCTATGTTTTGTTGCATTGCATCCTACATACTTAGTACATTCAAATGTACTAATGCATACCTCTATGCCTACATGATGTTACTATGTAGGAATTGGAGCACCTCTCAATCATTCTCCACGTGGCTAGTTTCGGCATTTCGAAAGAGAAGCTTTTGTGAGTCCTCAAGTTCGGGGATACTAGATATGCTACTCTTGCTATTTGATATCACTTTATGTTAAACACTTGATACTATAAGGGTGAGTCCGGAAAGTGTCTTGACCCCCGCTCCAATCTATGTTAGAGGTGTTGTTGGAATAATTGATGTACTTATGTTATGAGCTTGGCTCTTGAGAATTTTATGATTATTATAAACTTGATTATTAAAGACTTCCTATAGTCTCATTTCCCCTAATTATATCTCTTGTTGTTGTTATTTTGCTTCCAGGACCAAGGATGTGTGATTGATATGCTAAGAGGCTTGTTTGGAGTTCTTTCGGGTTCCCCATTTGCTCTGTCACATCTAGGCCCTAGACTTGGGTCGTGACAATCTTCCCAAAGGAAAGAGGGCTACCTCACAGCCCAGATTGATAGAGGTTCGAGAGAGGGCAGCGGATCAATATTTCAAAGTAGATGATCCGTCATGTTATTTTTGGTCTTGAGTACCATGCCTTGAGATCGACAATTGATTTTTACTATAGGATGGGGCTGTCCAGTAATTTATTTATCCTAAAGGATCTGGTACATCAGACATCACTTTTGAGATTTATGGCCACTCATATTGCGGAGAAGGGTTCAGATCCTACTTGGGTCGCTACACATATTAAGCCTTTGGTGAAGGATTTATTGAGATTTCTTGCCAAATTTTGGTTAGCAGTTGTTATATCCCGCATCCAGCCTACTCTGATGGATAACACTTTTACACCAGAGCGGGCAGTATTGGTTGCCAGCATCTTGGCTGGCTATGACATTGATTGGGCCCGACTCATAGAGGAGTAGATTCATGAGTCAGCACTCAAGAGGGCCACCTCCATCCCATTCCTGGTTTTGGTCTACAAACTTTGTTTAGAGTCTCGGGTGGAGATATTTCATCAGCTGGACCAATTAGTTGAGGCCCAACATACCTTGGAGGCCAGCCTAATAAAGGTTAATGAGAATGCGATTGCAACCTGGCGATCACCACCACCATTACTGATGTTCGCCCTAGAGGTACCACCTGAGGGTTCGAAGATTGCCACCACTACTACTGTTGTTGTTATTACTGAGGAGAGACCCCAACAGCCCGAGGTAGTCGATGTTGAGAGGGATCCTACTATAGCTGCTCCTTCACCAGAGGCCACAACTTCATCGACTTCTACACCAGGCATGGTTTATGTTTCCGTTATCTCTATTTAGGCCGTGGCACAACAATTATCAGGTGTTGAGGCCTAGTTGTCTTAGGTTATTCTGCAGCTTGAGACATGGGTCATGTAGACTATTGTGGACTTAAAGAAGCGGTGTCGGGCATTCACCATCTCTACTACTCAGGAGAATGTTTCTGGAGTGGACACCCTCATCGATGCCTTTAAGAATCGCGTCCAGAAGAGGTTAGTCGAGTCTCATCCTTCAGATTTGCCAGCCATACATCAAGAGATCTAGAAGCTTAGAGAAGATATGACAGTTTCACTTGCGGCGCCCATGACATTACCAGAGACTATACCTATAGAGCTAATATTTTATTTATTTGCCTCCACGGAGCCTACACAGACTTCTATCGAAGAGCACCCTAGCACATATAAGGACCCTGTTGAGAGGAATATATGTGCATAATGCCCTGTAGATGATGAGGATGATAAGGATGAGGAGGACGGGCATGGGCTGTCCTTGAGGACATTGAGACAAGAGGAGGAGATGAGGCTAGCTTAGGAGCATGATAGGGCAAGCGGTGTTGGCCTCTTCTGACAGAGTGGAGCAGGTGAGGGGACTACCCCGCAGGAGGGGAATGGCCAGACTCAGCCACTGATTGGCGTTTAGGATCCGAGGTATGTTTTTGACCCTTATATTATTTTGTTTTGATTTGGTGCATTGGGGACAATTCACATTTTTTTCGATGTGGTGTGGATAGTTATGGGCCTTGGTGAAGTCTGAGTAGCTTATGGACTATAACTATACTAAATTTTGATCTAGAGGTTTTCTTGCCTATGTTCTTTTTTCCTCATGGATATTTAATTTCGGTTGAACCAGCACATTTAGGATAATTAGATTATATGTGTAGCATATAGTACTAATATCTGTGGCATATAGTAACTTTTTAAGTTTCATTTTGGAAATTGGTAACAATCAAAAATTTTGATTAGTAGTTAAATAGAAACTATGTATGTTTTGGTGTTTGGCAATAGTTGTTCTGATAAGTGAGGATAATTGAGACATGAAGCATGATCTGTGAGTTACTTGTTGATAATGCTTGTTGTGTCATGTGAGTGTGAGCTTATTTTGATAGATTCATACTCTAAGTTAGATTGCAGATTAAATGGATTAGGAAGGGATCTTAGACCTTCATTCTTTAAATTAGAGAGAAGTATTAAAAACATTTTTGAAGTTGTCACGAATTACTAGTTTCATCCCTAAGCTATTGATAGGCTTAAAAACACTTCTCAACTTAGTGAAATAAGCTTAAATACACCCTCGAACTTACTATAAATTATTAGTTTTATCCCTAAAATATTGATAGGCTAAAAAACACTCCTCAACTTGGCGAACTAAGTTTAAATACACCCTCGCTTGACGCAAATTATAGTTTTATCCTAAAATATTGATAGACTTAAAAACATCCATTGGCTTCATGTTTTTGTAACTTACTAAATTTTGATTTTAAATTTTGTAGAGCTTCATTTGTTGCCACATTTTTACAATCTTAAAATTTCCTAACGAGATTGTCATCTAACCATGAAATTTTTAACGTTGCCGCAAGTCCACATCGACAAAAAAAATCATAAACAAAATAGGAAAATAAAGAGAATCAAACAATTAAAAATAATAATTAAAAAATAGATCTTTCTTTGAGGTTACCATTAATGGAGAAAAGATTAAATGGGAAGAAGAAGTGTATTCTTGAGGTTGGGAATTAAAAATTGAAGGGAATTGTATTTTAAAAAAAGACAAAATTAAGACTCATATGGTCTTTTTTTAAGATTTCACACACTTTATATAAATTGTACTCACTTGTTATGCCATATGAAATGAGAGGGATGTATATAATATTAGTTTACCAAGTTGAGGGGCGTTTTTAAGCCTATCAATAGTTTAGGGACGAAACTAATAATCCGTATCAAGTTCAAGGCTGTATTTAAGCTTAATTCGCCAAGTTGAGGGGTGTTTTTAAGCCTATCAATAGTTTAGGGACAAAACTAATAGTTCGTGACAAGTTTGAGGGTGTTTTTAGTACTTCTCTCTTTAAATTATTCCACCTTAGCCTAAAAACGACCAATCAAAAGAAATTGGCCTAACGTTGTCTACTGTAAAACCTTGAAAATGGCCCTGATCTGTCCTTGAGCATTGTGAACCTTGATTGATGCAAAAAGCCTAAGTTGAGGGTGGCTACAAAAAGTGGCCCTGATTTGCAAAATAGATATTGTGTACTTCATCATAGGCTAAAGCCTAAGTTGAGGATGGTCATTGTAAAGGAGAAGCACAAAAATAAGGTGGTGAGTTAGGAATGAGGAGATAAAGAAGAAAATCATGTACCGGGTGCATAAAAAAAAGATGCCTTAGATTGAGATTAAAAGCAAAATGAAGTGTAAAAATAAGGCAAAAGCTGAAAAATGAGAAAATAAAAATAAAAAAAAGCTTGAATGTGGAAAAAGGGAGGATAAGGTGAAAATAGTCTAGTTGGTAAGGTAGGGTTTTAGTCACTTTCTCTATGAAATGTCACACCAAAGCCCCTTGAGCTTATGTAACAAACCTAGAAAGGCCTAAAGTAATCCTAGTCTAGTTGGTTGAAAATCTGAGTCATGAGTATAAGGGCAAGCCTATGGTATTAGTCATGATGCATGAACAACTTTTTTGAGAGTGAGTGTGTTTGTACAGTCCTATAGCTAAATTTGAAATCATCACTGAGTGTCAAAAATGGAACTTCTTTCTGTGAGGGCGCTTGCATTGTACTATTAGAATTTGACTTGTTTAGTGATTGTGGACTACTGATATTCCCTTGCTTATCATAGTTGTATTGTCAAATGCACTAGTATATTTTGGTTTACTAAATATCTATCTGATCTTGTTTAGAAAAGTTGGTGTGGGTACCTGAGTTTGAATTATATGTGATGTATGCCACTTGTTTGAGGTCTGTGTATTGCTATATTATCTATATAGATTAAGTCATTGCTTGAGGGCAAGCAATAATTTTAAGTTGAGGGTATTGATGTGCTGTCAAAATACAACACATTTGAGCCTTAAAACGTAGGATTTTATGTGTTATCAATGTGACATTTATGGTTTTTATTTGTTTTTGTACTTGGTTTTTGTTATAAAGCAGGTTTACATGAATTTGGAGAAAATTGCAGACTTTTCTAGTTTTTGAAGGTTTACGGGACCCTCTATGAGTCCTAGAGGATTCTACAAGTTGTATAGTGGGTTCTGTGAAGTTTCTGGGTGAAGTTTGATTTCTCAAGTTTAGCCACATGGGACCTCTATACGAGTTATAGATCACTCTACGAGCCATATAGAGTGATTTTGTGAAGAATTATAGTGAGATACAGTGAAGGATAAGTTGATGTAGATAAAGTTTGTGCAAGCACAATACGAGTCGTGAATCATTCCATGACTCGTAAAGTGGATTCATAGCAGTGAAATCTAAGATCTCAAGAGCTGAATACGAGATCCGATTACGACTCATAAATTATTTTATAAGTGGTAAAGGCATGTCGTAGAATGTCACCGATCAGTTTTTCTATTTTCATTGGACTTGTTTGTAAATAATATAAATAGTCATTTTTAGGTCATTATTGAGAGAGTACAGTAGAGAGGATGTTAGCATAGTACTTTTTAGGGTTTTGTACTTGGAGACTTCAATCTTGAAGGAGAACACACTTATGGAATCATTTTACCTTCAAATCTTGTGATTCTCAATATATTTTGGATTTTCTTGTTCTCCAACTCAGTTAGGAAAGTGATTAATTATATTTTCTTAATTCATGATTTCTTCATCTACTGATAGCATAAGTATCTACATCTACAACTTAGGGTTGTGGGAACTATGAAAATCTAATCACATAAACCTAGATAGTTTGCAATTCTTGGAATGGGTATTTACATGCATTAATCAATTCTCTTTGTTTTGCTTATTTTCTAGTGGTGGTTAACATTAGAACTTGCCTAGTGTTACCTTCCCAATTCAGGTGGTAATGAATAAGAAAGGAGATTGATTAATAGCATTTGATTTATTCTTGTCTAATCAACCGAACTAGACCAAGGGGAGGTTGACCGGGATTATGGGTAACGGCTAGTATTGCACACTATGGAGATGGGCCAAGTCATATAGTGAAATTCGCCTCTCACCTTTGACCAAAAGGCATAGTGAAATTAAATTACCATCCTACATGCTATACTCTACTCGAGAATTGGGTTATCCAAGGATATTCAGTTGGTGAATCATAGGGAACACAATTCCTAAGTTGCTCTCCATTTTTGATTATTTTTTGCTTTAGTTAGTATAGTTTATTTTCTTGTTAAACATTGCTAACCCCTCTCCTCCGAGGAATCAAGTTGTTAATTACTTGAACTGCGTATTGGTGAATTCGTTGTGAGTTTCTGTATTCTCTGTGGGATTCGATCCTAACCTTGGTTAGGTTTTATATTTGACAACAACCGCTTTATCCTTCAAATGAGAGGTGTAACTAGAGCATGATCAATACACCCCATTGAAAATCATTTCGCATGTTTTCCTAAACCAACTGACCCCGTTTCAATGACTTAGCATCAAATCACACACACATGCCATCACACACTGAATGTTTATACACATAATCAATTTAATTCAATGGTATCTAACCACATGGATTTCAAACATATCATTCAAACACAAGGACAAGGCATACACACCAATTTTAGGCTTTTACATATGTTCACACCTGGGCAACTATTTTCCATTATTCAATTATAAAAATAACAATGGCATACACTGGGTTCATGCATCGAATTACCATACCCAACAATTGATTTCACCCTAATCGTACAATTTTTGGTAAATAAAAGGGTTTTTAAAATAGAGAACTTACCAAATTGAATGGACAAGATGTAGAAATTGAAGGAGGAATTGAGGAGGTTGAACCCTATAGTTGTCAGAAAATTGGCTGAAAAACAGTGGGTTGACTGGTCGCTGGTGGTCGGAGGACAAAGGAAGGGGGTCACCAGGTTTTGATGTGTTGTCAAATTACAATACTTTTGATGCTCAAAACATGAAACTTTATGTGTTCTCAATGCGATGTTAGTTGGTTTTATGTCTTTTTGTATTATATTTGTAGAATTCCAGGGTTGGCCTTAATTTTGGAAGAAAGTACAGAAGTTGTTTTGAGGCAGTACGAGACCCTTCAAGGGCCATAGTTCACTCTACGGGCCATAAAGGTTTCGTGAATAATTCTGGTGAGCAGCAGAGTTTCTGAAGTTGATTCAACATGCCAACGGGTCGTGGATTGGTTTGTGAGTCATGGAACATGGTTCGTCCCTGAGAATCATAGATGAGGGACTTTCTGAAGATTCATCAGACGAAACCCCCTATGAGTCATAGACTGCTTGATGGGTCATAGATTCTTGTCATAGACCTAAAGTGCAGTTTTCCAGTAGCACTGTATGATACCCCGATTATGGGTCGTGGAATGCAATACGGCCCGTAAACCTATTCATGAGGCGTGCCAACCCAGCTATCCTATTGTGTTTAGGATATGTATTTTAAAATCTATAAATAGGTTTTTTTTAGGTTATTTTACAAAGGCTACATAGAGAACTTGACAATTAGGGAGGAAAATAGTGAGATTGAGTAGAGATAACATTGCAGAGTTTCGAGAAACACTTGTACTTTGAATTTGATCTTTAATCTTGTGATTCTCTTTGAAGTTGGATTTGTTTGTTCTTACTTCAATTGTGTAAGTGCTCTATTATGTTATTCCAATTCATAAGTCTTGTATCTACACAAATTATAAGTAGCTAAATCCACAACTAGGGTTGTGAAAACCATGAAGAACTAAAAGGTAAAAATCGGATAAATCATAATTCTTGGAATGTGTGCATACATGTATTAATTAACTCTCTTAGCTTTGAATTTTTTCTAGTGGTGGCCAGTATGAGAACCCGCCAAGTGTTAACATAATCGATTGATGTGTTCTTGTCTAATCAACTGAACTAGGCCAAGTGGAGATTGTACTGGGACTAATAGGTAAGGGTTAGTAACGCACACTACGCGATGGGCCAAGTCACGTAGTGAAATTCGCCTCTCGCCAGGACCAAAGGGTTTGGTGAACTTAACTTACTATCTTGCATGTTACATACTAGAAAAGAATTAGGTTATCCGATGATACTAAGTTAGGAAATCATGGGGAACACAATACCCTAGTTTCTCTCCATATTGATTCAACTCTTGTGTTAGATAGGTTTACTTTTCTACTTATTATTTAAAATCCCCACTTTGGGGTATAAAGTCGGTTAATCATTCAAATTGCATTAATTAAATTGTCTTAAGTCTACGTATTCCCTTGGGTTCGAGCCTAACCATGGTTAAATTCTATTTCTTGACAACGACCGCTTTATGGTCTCGTAGGATCCAAACCCCAATTTCGGGGACTGGGTTTCTGATGTCGCCAAGTTACACCTCTTTTTAAGAGGATAAAGAGTTCATTGTCAATATATAAATCCTAACCAAGGTTATGGTTGAACGTATGGAGAATATGTAGACTCAAGACTAATTCACCAATAAGCAATCCAAGTAGTTAACCAACTAAATTCGTCGAGGGGGGTAGGGGTTTGCAATAATCAATAAGAAAATAAACTAACTATCATGAGAGATAATCAATAACAGAGAGTAACTAGGGTATTGTATTCCCTTTGATTCCCCAACTCAGTATCACCGGATAACCTAATTCTTGTCAAGTGTATATCATGCAGGATGTTAATTTAAGTTTACCAAGCCCTTTGGTCAAAGGTAAGAGGCAAACTTAACTATGAGACTTGGCCTATCTTCATAGTGTATACTAATCATTACCCATAAGTCCCAGTACGACCATCCCTTGTCCCAGTTTGGTTGATTTGACAAGAACACATCAATTGAATCTTATTAATCGATCTCTTTTCCTATTCATTACTACCTTGGTCCAATCAGTAACACTAGGAGAATTGTAATGTTGGCCACCACTAGAAAATATACAAAATAAAGATAATCGATTAATGCATACATATAACCAATCCAAGAATTGTAAATCATCTAGGTTTACTTTGTTAGATCTTCATAGTTCCCACAACACTAGTTGTGGACTTAGCTATTCATGCTATGTGTGGATGAAGAAATTATGAATTGAAAAAATATAATTAAACACTTGCACAATTGAATAAAGATCAACCAAACCCAAGAAGAATGAGAATCACAGCTTCAAGATCAAGTTTACCCACAAGTGTTATCTCATAATCTTCTCTCTCAAGTATTGAGTTCTCCAAGTACAAATCTTAAAAGTTACTAAATAATGACATCCTCCCTTGAAAAATAACCTAAAAGTACTATTTATAGTAATTACAATTATGTCCTAAATAAAATAGAAAAAATGGTCGCTGGACTCTAAGAAAGGTCTCTACGATTCGTAGTGTCTTCTATGGCTTATATTCGAGGTATTGTAATCAGTTCCTTGAATTTTTGACTTATCTTCTATGACACCACTTATGACTCGTAAAGTGATTTATGATTCGTACTTCAGGTTCGTAGGCTTCCACTTCATCAAATTGTCCTTCACTAGAAGTCCTCATGAAACATATCAATACTACTTGTAGGATTCTTTAGGACTCGTATGCATGTCTAGTTGAGCTAATCTTCAGAATTCATCCCTTACTGGAATTTGTCACAAAACTTTCTCTACGACTCGTACAATGCTCTACAATCTGTAGAAGGTTTCGTATATCATCAAAAACCAACAATCTTTTACAATTTTGCCCTAAATCATAGCCAACTTGTATTCCTGCAAATCTAAACACAAAATCACATAAAACCCACAAATATCACATTGAGAACACACAAAATCCCAAATTTTGAGCATGAAATGTGACGTATTTTGGTAGGACATTAACACTCTCAACTTAAAATTGCTGCTTCTCCTCAAGAGATGACTCAATCTTTATAAACAATATAGTAATGTGCAGATCTCAACTTGACGGCGTACATCATATATATCTCAAACTCAGATACCCACACCAGCGTTTTAAAACAAGATCAGATAGCTATTTACTCAACCAATGCAAATTGGTGTATGTGGTAACATAACTATGACATGCAAGGGGCTATCAGCTGTACACAATCACTGAACAAGTCAAATGCTAACAATGCAATGCATGTGCCCTCGCAGAAAAAATTCCCATATATGACACTTAATGATGATTTCATGTTTAACCTTGGGACTATATAAAAGCAGTCACTATCATAAAAGATATTCATGCATGATGACCAATACCATTGGTTTGTCCTTATACTCATGACTTATACTTTCAACTAACTAAACTAGGATCATTTTAGGACTTTCTAGGCTTGTAATGTAGGCTCAAGGGCTTTGGTATGATATTTTAGGAAAATAATGACTAAAGGCCATCCTTGAAACTACGTTTTCCTACACTCTTGCTCGACTAACTCTATTTTTTTCACCTTATTCTCCCTTTTTCCTCATTTAAGCTTTTTTGGGTGTTTTCTTCTCATTTTTCAACTTTTTGCCTTATTTTTGTGCTTCTTTTTGCTTTTTAGCTCAATCTAAGATATCTTTTATTTTTCTTGCTATCGGTATATGATTTTTCTCATTTTATCCTCCTTAACTCACCCTTTTGTTGTGCTTTTACCCTTTCGTCCAGCCATCCTCAACTTAGGCTTTTAATCTATGGTGAAGTACACAATATCTCTTCCCCGAACCAGGTCCACTTTTGATAGACACCCTCAACTTAGTCTTTTTGCCTTAGTCAAAGTTCACAATGCTCAGGGAAAGACCAAGGCCATTTTAACGATTTTTCACTAGTAAGGCTTGGTTAATTAGGTGTTCAGAAAGAATTGGTACACGTAAGGCTCAAGTATTTGGAACAAGGGATATATCATCATTTGGTTGGTTATTTTTAGGCTAAAGTGTATTATTTCAGAACAAAGGCCTAAGATCCTTTCCTAAACCATTCAATTTACAATCTAACTTAGAGTAATTGGGCAAGTTCTAAATTAGAACAAAATACATGAATCTAGCAAAATAAGCTTACACTCTCATGACATTGAATACATTATCAACAAAAGACTCACAGATCATGCTTCTCATATTAATTTACCCATTGTTATCAGAACAGATATTCTCAAACACCTAAACATACATGGTTACTATCTAACTATTAATCAAAAAAAAATTTGGTGGGTACCATTTTTCAAAACAAAACATAAAAGCATGTTATATGCCATAAGTATTGGTACCATACACTACAAATATTATCTAAACATCCTCAAGTACTGGTTCAATAGAAATTAAATATCCACAAGGAAAAAGACATAGGCCAGAAAATCTCAGGATCAAATTGGGTAGTTATTGTCACGATCCAAGTCTAGGGCCTAGACGTGATACGGCGAATGGGACTGCGAAGGAACCCCAATCAAGCCTCTCAACTTATCATTACAAATCATTGGCCGCAGAAGCATGTAAAAGTCATAAAATAAGATTAAGGGGAAAAGGGACTAAGGGATAGCTTGCAAAACAACATCAATAAGGGCCAAGGAGTCATAACTTATAACATAGATACATAACCTGTCCAACAAACACCTCCAAATACATAGATAGAGCGAAGGCCAATAAAAAGTAACCAAGCTCACCCTCATAGCCAAAATAGAATATAAGAAAGTGTCTCAATACATAGATAATAGCAACATAGACTAAGGTTCCCGAAGTGGAGGACTCACCAACTAACTTTGAGTAGAACCAATCTAACCAAGTGGAGGAGGAGGATGATCAACTTTAGCACCGGTTTCCATATGGTAATATCATATAGGCAAGAGTATGCGTTAGTATATTTTAATATACTAAGTATGTGGGATGCAATGCAACAACAAATAGATGTCATACTCAAAATGCATACATTAGACAATAGACATGCTTAAGTAGCTCATGTTAATATTGGATATCATATGTATAGAAGAGACCACGATAGAATCCCAACTTTGGTTGGGAGATGTCATTCACACCTGGACACCCTGGTGGAAAGGTACATACCCCTCATATGATTTACGCCATTCATACCTGGATACCCTGGTGGAAAGGTACATACACCTCACATGGTTGACGCCATCCACATCTGGACACCCTGGTGGCAAGGTAAATACCCTTCACATGGTTGATTCCATACACACCTAGACACCCTGGTGGCAAGGTACATACCTCTCACATGGTTATCTAGGCTCCTATAAACCCCGGACCGGGCATGGTCTAATGCAACACATTATATAGAATGTATATATCATATACATAAGCTCATTTTATCATCACATAGTCAATCATATCATATCTCATGCTTTTGACCTTCATTTCCATAAGAAACCCTAGCCAGATATTTTATCAAAAAATTAGGGGTGTGTAATGGGGGTAAAAGGCCATGAAATTTGGAGATGAAATCATAAAAGAAAATTTGTAGTAAAACCATCAATCAACACCTTGCAACACCCCTAAGATATTCACATCAAAACCCTTCATCAAATCCAACATTAGATCCAATATTTAGAGCTTAAAACATGCTAAAACAACCATACTTTCATGAACTCAAATCACTGTGCAGTAAATTTCTCAATATACAAAACCTACATGTAAAATTAACTTTAAATCATGCAATATTAATTAAAAAAAAGGCTTAGGAATCATGGGTGAAAGGATCCAATGATTCAACGCCACATACCTTAGCTTTGGAGAAGCTCTTGGTGAACATTGAAGATGGAGACTTGAAGCTTGAAGTAAATTCTTAGTTTCGAATGAGGGTTTTGGGACTTGAATTTTGGAGTGAATGTATGGCTAAATATTTTATGGAGTATTGGGAAATGTTTTGGATGATATAAGGATGAAATTTGGCTAAGTTTAGATAAAAACACGCTTGGGAAAACTTGGGCCCAACTCTTAGACTATTTGGACTGCACAGGAAAAACATTGCCAGGCAAAATACAGCTCTCCGCAATGTAGAGAGGATGCAGAGGCAAAATTGTACATAAGCACGCCCTTGGCACATCGCGCTAGGGGCACAGATTTCTCTCTAGAAATCGCCACTTAAAGATTTATAATTGTTGATTTTTCGCTCTTAAATTGGGGTTAGACTCTTTTTCTCCTAATTTTGACCCCCTAATCACAAATATAAAATCAAATTTTTGAAATAAGGAATAGATTTTAAGATATATGAAAATTAAAATTTTGAGCATTCCGAAGCACATTTTGGGTACTTTTTGGGATCGTTTCAATATCTCCCCCTTGGAAACATTCATCCCCGATGTAAAATAGACGTACAAGATAAGAGTGATCATGAAAAAATCATCCCCAATAAGAATGCATCATAACTTGTAAAACACCATTATCAAAATCTCAACATAAGTGTAAAATCATCATAAGTTTACCAACTTAAACATGAATTCATATGAATGACATAGGGGCTGAAATTTAATGCTTGAAATCACATATGGGATTGAGTAGAGTGGAAACGATAAGGATATAGCTTTTGCATGTCCGTTTCGGCCTCCCATGCAGCACTTTCAACTTATTGGTTCCTCCAAAGGACCTTAACGAATGTCACCTCTTTGTTCCTCAATCTCTTTACATGTCTATCCAAGATCTAAACCGGAACCTCCTCATAAGTCAAGTTATCCTCGACAACACCCACAATATCAAGAGGCACGATGGCATTAGGATCACCAACATATTTTCTCAACATAGAGACATGGAACACGGATGGACCAAATTCATTTCACTGGGCAACTTCAACTCATAAGCTACCTTGTCTACCCTCTTTATCACCTCATAAGGACCAACATACCTTGAACTCAATTTCCCCATCTTACGAAAAGGGACTACACCCTTCATTGGAGAAACATTCAAATAGACCCAATCACCCACTTTGAATTCAAGGTCTCTTTTCCTCATATCGGCTTAGGATTTTTTGACGACTTTAGGCTGTCCTCAAACTTTCCCTAATCATCCTAACCTTCTCCAGAGCATCCATAACCAGATATAGTCCCAACAACTCCACCTTTCCAACCTCAAACTAACCCACTAGTGATATACAATGTCTCCCATAAAGGGCCTCAAAAGGAGTCATACCGATGCTAGAGTTATTGCTATTATTTTTGGCAAACTTTATCAATGGAAGATGAACATACTAACTATCTTTAAGCTCCAAGACACAATCCCTAAGCATATCCTCAAGTGTTTGAATGGTTCTTTCGGCTTGGCCATTCTTTTGAGGGTGGAAGTTTGTACTAAGTTGAACTTTTGTACCAAGACCCCTTTGAAAAGACCTCCAAAAGTGTGAAGTAAATTGTGAACCATGATCCGATATAATGGATAAAGGAACCCCATACAACCTCACTAACTCATAGATGTACAACCTTGCATACTCTTCATCCCCAAATGTAGTCTTCACCGGTAGAAAGTGAGGTGATTTCGTCATCTTATTAACCACTACCCATATGGAATCAAAACCTTTCCTAGTCTAGGGAAACCCAACCAAAAAGTCCATATTAATGACCTCCCACTTCCAAGTAGGAATATCTATGTCTTGGGTTAGGCCACCTGGTCTTTGATGCTCGGCCTTCACTAATTCACAACTATGGCAACCAGAAACAAATTCCATAATGTCCCTCTTCATGCCTCCCACCAATACACATCCCTCAAGTCCCTATACATTTTGGTGGAACCGGGATGGATAGAATAAGAAGAATTATGGGCCTCATCAAGAATTCTCTCCCTTAAACCACCAACACATGGCACAAACAACCTACCTTGGTATCTAAGAGCCCCATCTCCCCCTTGTGAGAAAACCTCTATTTTTCCCTCCTTCACCAAGTCCTTCAGTTCAAGCAAGGAAGAGTCAAGATCTTGTTTTGCTATCACCTCATCAACCAAGGAAGACTTAGACCTATCAAAAACCACAATGACATTACCCACATCTTCCAACCTTACCCCAATCTAACCAATCTATGCATCTCTTTATCTATCTCCCTGTCATCACCGTCCACATGAGCTAGGCTACACATAGACACCCGAGTCAAAGCATCCGCCATAATATTTGCCTTACTCGGATGGTAATGCACACTCATATCATAGTCCTTAAGAAGTTCTAGCCACTTTCATTGTATCAAGTTGAGATCTTTTTGAGTAAAGACATATTGAGTCTCTTACGATCGGTGAAGGCATCCACATGCACCCAATACAAATAATGACGCCAAATCTTTAATGCAAACACCATGGCGGCCAATTCAAGATCATGGGTAGGGTAGTTCTTTTCATGGACTTTGAGTTGCCTATAGGCATAGGCTATGACCTTACATTTTGCATTAGCACATGACCCAAACCAACTCTAGATGCATCACAATACACAACAAGACCCTCAAGCCCATCCAATAGTGAAAATATAGGAGCGGACACAAGTCTATCTTTCAATGTTTGAAAGCTCTTCTAACATTCATCAGTTGACACAAACTTAATCTTTTTTTGAGTCTATTTGTCATATGGGAAGCAATGGAGGAGAACCCATTTACAAACCTCCCATAGTAACCCGTAAGGACCAAGAAACTCTAATATCCGATGGAGTCAATGGTCTAGGACAATTTCTAATCACATTGATCTTCTTAGGATCCACCTTAACACCATCCCTCGACACCACATTACCCAAGAATGAAACCTCCTACAACCAAAATTCACACTTTTCATATTTAGCATACAATCTCTCCTCCCTCAATCTTTGCAACACAACCCTCAAATGACACATATTCTCCTCCCTAATATGTTAATAGATCAAAATATCATCAATGAAAACCACAACAAAGGAATCAAGGTAGGGTTTGAAGACCCTATTCATTAGGTCCATGAAGATGGCCGGCGCATTGGTCAACCCAAAAGATATCACAACAAACTCATAATGCCCATATCTTGTCTGGACGGCGATCTTGTGAATATCACACTCCCTCACCCTCACTTGATTGTACCCGGACCGAAGATCAATCTTAGAGAATAAGCTAGCCCCTTGAAATTGGTCAAACAAGTCATCAATTCTTGGAAAAGGATATCTATTCCTTATTGTGACCCTATTGAGTTACTGGCAATCACTACACATTCTAAGTGACCCGTCCTTCTTTTTCACAAACAATACCAGTGCACCCTAAGGTGATTGACTAGGTCTAATAAATCTCTTTTCCAACAAATCTTTTAATTTCTCTTTTAACTCCTTCAACTCCGTCGAGGCCATACGGTAAGGAGGAATAGAGATAGTTGAGTATCGGAAAGAAGATCTATGCCAATGTCTATCTCACTTTCGGGAGGGAGACAAGGAAGGTCATTTGGGAAGACATCAAAAAACTCGTTTAGAATGGGGTCTGACTCCATGGAAGGGACCTTGGGCTCCACATCTTTAACCCTCACAAGTTGATTAAAAAACACCCCCTAGAAATCAACTTATAGGCTTTAATGCATTAAATGAATCTACCCTTGACCACCACATCTTGACTTTCCCACTCAAGGATGGGTTCATTAGGAAATTAGAACTTGACCTTATAGGTTCTACAATCAATAGAAGCATAGTAGGCATGCAACTAATCCATCCCAAGAATGAAATCAAAGTCTACCATGTCTAATTCAACAAGATCACAAGGCAACAACTTACTAAAAATGCAAATAGGAAAATTCCTATACACTTTTCTAGTAACAATAGAGGCACCAATAGGAGTACGCACTTCATATGACTCATTCAACAAATCAGGAACAACATGGAACTTTTTAGCAACAACGAGAGTAACATAGGAAATAGTGTCACCCGGATCAATCAAAGCATACACATCAAAGTCAATATTTTCAACATACAGGTAACAACATCAGGGACCTCAACAACAACGGGGACCTCACCAACCCCTTGCCTTCCATGTAGAGAATAAAATTGGTTGTGCCTTGGGGCACTACCTCGAGGAACACCTCTCCCCAATGGGACCGTATTAGCACCCCGGACCTTGCCACAGTTTCTCGGACAATCTACCTTCTCGTGACCAAGATCCCCACATTCATAACATGCATTAGAACCCCTCAAACATGGGCCTCTATGATTCTTTCCACATCTAGGACACACTTTATTAGGATCCATTCCACCAACACCTTGAGACCTAGGGAAGGCATTGTCAAAACCCCTATTAGTAGCATGAGGAGGCCCTTGGCCTTGATGAAATCTAGCACACTTTTGGAACCTACTCTCAAAACGGGCCATCTTGGCCTCAGGACCCTTCCTCTTTCTCAACTTTTCTTCCTCTATTTTCTCAGCATAAGTCATCAACTAAGACAAGTCCATGTCAGCATAAGCAAATGAGAATGGCATTCTTCACTCACCAAGTTGGAGACCTCCATCACAAATTTATTCATCCTTGATCTAGGATCAGCCACCAAATGAGGAGCATACTTTGAAAGTTGATTAAATTTGAGGGCACACTCCCTCACACTTATAGCACCTTGTTTCAAGTTCATAAACTCTACCAACTTTGCTTGCCTAATCTCAAGAGGGAAAAATCGATTAAGGCCAATTTGAACTCCTCCTAAAGCAACACATTACCAACCCTCTTCTCACCCTTTCATTTCTCATACCAAAATTGGGCTACCCTTTTGGGTTAGTATGCCGCCAAATCCACCTTTTCATTTGTCCCAACACCCATGATATTAAAGATTTTGTAGACCACATCAATGAACTCTTGTGGATCTTTATCCACCTTTGACCCGTGGAAAACCGGAGGATTCATTCTCATGAAGTCTCTTAGCCTAGATCGCGGGGTAGTAGCATGAGGGGCTTGGGCCCCTTGATTGACTTGGTTGGCCACCACTTGGGCAAGCATAGTGAAAGCATCCCAAAGCTCACCATTGGTAGGTTGCTTCTCATGAATTTGGGCACGTCTTCCTCTAGTATTTGGCATGATCTACATAACAAAGAATAATCATTAGAGGGGAAACTCTCACTATAATTCTATAGCATGACATAGAACATAAAGAAAGGAAACATTTTCTAAAATGCCTCATAGCCTCCTATTTATAGTTACAGAACACTTCACAACCATAAATAGGACTCTAATCGATGTGGTGTATTGGACTTCGAGGACCTATCAACCTAGTATTCTGATACCAAGTTTGTCACGACCCAAGCCTAGAGCCTAGATGTGACACGGCGAATAGAGACCCCGAAGGAACCCCAATCAAGTCTCTCAGCTTATCATTACACATCATTGGTCACGAAAGCATCCAAAAGACATAAAATAAGATTAAAGGGCAAAAGGGGCTAAGGGATAGCTTTCAAAACAACATCAGTAAGCGCGGAGGAGTCATAGCTTATAACATAGATACATAACTTCTCCAAAAAGCACCTCTAAATACATAGATGGAGCGAGGTCCAAGACAAAGTAACCGAGCTCACCCTCATAGTCAAAATAGAACATAGGAAAGTGTATCAACACATGGATAATAGCAACATGGACTAAGGTCCCCAGATTGGAGGACTCACCAACTAGCTTTGAGTAGAACCGATCTAACCACGTGGAGGAGGAGGATGATCAACTTGAGCACCAGTTTCTACATGGTGATATCATGCAAGCAAGAGTATGCATTAGTATATTTGTATGTACTAAGTATGTGGGATGCAACGTAATAACAGATAGATGTCATACTCAAAATGCATATATTAGAAAATAAACATAGTATAAAAATATAACATTTATATTCAATAAATAAGTAAAACATTCTTAAGTAGCTCATGCTCATATCGGATATCATATGTGTAGAAGAGACCAAGCTAGAAACCCAACTTCGGTTGGGAGATGCCATTCACACCTAGAAACCATGGTGGCAAGGTACATACCCCTTATATGGTTGATGCCATTCACACATGGACACCCTAACAGCAAGGTACATACCCCTCACATGGTTGATGTCATTCACACCTGTACACCCTGATGGTAAGGTACATACCCCTCACATGGTTATCTGGGCTCCTACACCCCCCGGATCGAGTATAGTCTAATGCAACACATTATAAAGAACATATATATTATGTACATAGGCTCATTTAATCATTACATAGTCAATCATATCATATCTCATGCTTTGGACCTTCATTTCCACAAGAAACCCTAGCTGGACATTTTATCAAACACTTTGCAGTAAATTTCTCAATATACAAGACCTACACGTAAAATCAACTTTGAATCATACAATATTAGTAAAAAGGAGGCTTAAGCACCATGGGTGAAAGGACTCAATGGTTCAACAACTCATACCTTAGCTTTGGAGAAGCTCTTAGTGAAGATTAAAGATGGAGACTTTAAGCTTGAAGAAAATCCTTAGTTCCGGATGAGAGTTTTGTGACTTCAATTTTGGAGTGAAAATATGGCTAAGTGCTTGGAGAGTACTGAGAAAAATTTGGCTAAGTTTAGATAAAAACACTTTTAGGAAAACTTAGGCCCAACACTTAGAATATTTGGACCGCACAGGAAAAACACTGCTAGGGAAAATATGCCTCTCCAAGTCACGGAGACGATGCAGAGGAAAAATCATACATGAGCGCACCCTTGGCGCGTCGTACTAGGGGCACAGATTGCTCTCCGAAAATCATCATTAAAAATTTTATAATTGCTAATCTTTCGCTCTTAAATTGGGGTTAGACCCTTTTTCACCTAATTTTGACCCCCTAATCACAAATATGAAGTCGAATTTTTGAAATAATTAACGAATTTTAAAATATATGGAAATTAAAATTCTGCAAATTTCGAGGAACATTTTTGGGAACTTTCTGCAGTTGTTTCAGTTATGGACCATAAGCTACTCATACTTCATTGTGGCCTATAACTACCCACACCCTATCGAAAAAAATGTGCATTTTCCCTAATGTACAAATAAAGCAAAATAATTACATAAAGGGATCAAAAACATACCTGGGTACCTAAGCGTCAGTCTCTGGCTGAGTCTATCCATACCCCCCCCCCACTTCAGGGTATTCTCCTCAGCCATAGTACTCTGTCTAGAAGGGCTAGTGCCCCTCAACTACTCCTCCTCTTAAGCTTGTCTAATCTCCTTCTCGTGCCTCGACTCTCTCAAGTCTTGCTTGAGATCTCTCTCCTCTGACCTCCTCGCAGGTACACGTCTATCCTCTGGATTCTCATCCATGTGAGGCCTTTTCTTGGGGGAAGAATGAAGGCTAGTAGGGAGCAAATTGATCATACCTCGGCGTCAGAGATATCATATCTAGTAGTGTGACTGGTGTCGCAGGTGATGTTGTCAAGTCAGCCCTGAGATACTGGATCTCTATCTGCATAGCTGACAAATCTGAAGGTTGGGCCTAGGCCAATCTCTTCTACACCCTCTCCTCGAAGGCGTTGATGCAGGCATCCATGGCAAAAGTGAGATCTTGAATAGCAATAATAGTGAATGCCTACATCCGACCCTCTAAGTCTGTAATAAACTACTAGATCCATGCTTAATCTGCAAAAAGAGCTGAGTCAACTGCACCTCAGCATGTACTACCCACTACACCATGGCTTGTATAGAAGTGGCGGACACATAGGCCATGCTCGCTATAAGACTCTGTGAAGTAGCATCCTCTTATACGGTAGTAGTAATAGTAGGTCCCCTCTCCTGATCTGTATCATGTCGCAAGGGCCTCTCCTCTGTAGTGGTAGCATTAGCGGTGGTCAGAACCCTCAGTCGGTGACTCCTAGGTAAACATCTCTGGTGGAGGTGGAGGTTGTGCTCGTCGGAGTTCCACTGAGTTCTTACCAGCCATTATCAGGATGCTCCAAAGTATGTTGGGCATCTATCAACTGGTCCAGCTAGTGTAGTATCTCCATCCTAGACTTTACATAGAGTCTGTAGATCAAACAACGGAAAAGGATAGAGATGGTCCTCTAAAGTTCGGCCTTATGTATCTGCTCGACGATGAGGCAGGCCCAAACAATTTCATAGCTAGCTAAGATATTGGGAACCAAAACAGCATGCTCCGGATTAAGAATATTGTTTGCAAGTACTAACTGGATGCGAGAATGAATAATAGCCCAAAATAATTTGGCAAGAAAGTTGAGTGAACCTTCCCAAGCAGGTTTCAAACCCTATTCTGTAATTTGACTAGCCACCCATCTCAATAATATGGCTCGATGCTTAGGATTCTTCATAATAAGTAGGTTCTAAGCCTTCACCACCCTATAATCAAACTCAACAGTAGATCCGAGGGTATGGTACTTGGGAAAAAAAAGCATACAGTGGATAGTCTCCTCTAATATGTCTACCTGCTAACCTCTCACTCGTATCTCTATCATCCTGGGCTGCATGAGAGGTTCTTCCCCTTGGGAAGAGAAAGCTGGATGGTGGTTACATAGGAAGCATAAATCTAATCAGGGAGTACCGACCAAGAAACTCTATCATCCTTATGAGCGCATAAAGAATCATCGTGTCCTGTAGACCGGGGACATGGCTAAGTCCATCAGAAACTACTCTGGGCTCCTCATTGATAGAACAACTAGGCTTGCCCCACTCTCTGGGCTATATGCCCTCCAAGTATATCGCCTCAATTCCCTCAACACACCACTGGTTAGCGGAGGCATCTGATGCTGATGATGATGATGGTGCGATGGAGGGCTCAGTATCTGCTCCTTCCTTAGAGCCCCCTTTAGAACTGGACTCCTTTCCGGATGGAGTTATCTGTGGCATGTTGCACCCACTCTCATCACTACCTCCCTCTTCAGACTATAAAGGACTAAAAACTAGATCTTGATTATGCCCAGCTATAGCTATGGCATTGGTCTGTGGTATCACAGCATTTGGGTCCAGTGTGACATCGAGTACCTCTAGTGACCTACTAAGATGAGCAATCTAAAGGCTCATCCTTGAGCTTTCTTCTCAGAGCTACAATCTCAGAACATTTACCTTTTGGGGCCATAATACCAAGAGTGGAGATTAATTTCAAGAAGAGAAAGAGTTGAATGATTACAAAACCCTAGATACCAGAAATCTTACTCGGAAACAATCATGGTGGTTGGAAATTGATCAGACGTTTTAGGGGAGGGGTATGTAGGGTGATTTTGGTCAATTTATGTCAAATAGGGTTCAAAATAATTTGACCCGTACTTTTATAATTTTACTGGGTCATCTAGAAATTAACTAGACCTCCGTCTATAATACCCCGATTACCAGTCATAGATGGCTCTAGGCTCGTAAGTCATGGTTTTGTAGAACCCTCCATACATAGAAAAATTTTAGGAACATACCTAGGACCCACGAACCTTATTCACGACTCGTAGTTTGATCTATGAATCATAAAGTTGGCTCGTGGATTGGAGTGCACAATTTTCCTACTTACTAGAAACCTCTATGAGATGGGGTATGAGTCTTAAACTGCTTTAAGACTCATAGAGCCAACATAGAGACTGAACCTGATGCTCTTCTCAGCCAAATTTGCTGACTTAGTCCTGTACCTGCATACTCTTCATCAATATAATGTTACCCTATATGCAACCAGCCCACTGTCAAAAATTGCAATCAAAACAACTACTTATGAATCCAAAAATTGAAAATAAACTTATAACTATGCAATTACATCAAAAACCTTGGGTTTCGTCCTAAGTAGCGCCTAATTTATTGTCATAGAATGGTTTAGCTCGCTTGAGTAATCAGCCTTCCTCAAGCTTCGATGCACCCTTATCGTCAAACTTTGCCTCCTTCTTGATGCTTGTTATCATGCCTCTTTGAATCTGATCCAGTTGCATTGACATAAACAAAAACTAACTATTGACTTGTTGCCACAGGGTGTTGGTTGACTCTAAGGTTTCTCCTGGCAATGTCAGACTTGATCTCCTTTAGTGTATCATCTTGAGCATCTGCCCTCTTTAACAATTGGTGATGTATCCTCTAAATCCTAGAGTTCCCATCTCCCATATCATGATTGTTGTGTTTACATAAAAACTATTCATCCTGTCATCCTTACAATCCCCCTACTTCATTAGAATTGCCAAGTTAACTCTATTTTGAGTAAGCTTACTAAGGATATCTGCATTTATTTTTGCTTTGTCAGAAGTCATGTCAACAGTGCTTACATGATCAGCTAGGTGTCTATTCCTGGGCTTCCACTCATGATTGGATTTAACTAAAGTGTTTATGTGACCAAAAATTTTTGCAAATGGTTGTTCTACAAAAAGACTCCCCAAGAGGGAACGACACATGCTTGATTATTAGCAACTAGAGCTCGGTAGAACTTCTCTACCAGGACATTCCCTGTAATCTCATGTTCTGGTGCACTCCTCAAGCATCTATTAAATCGCTCTCATATATCAAGGATTGAATCACCAAGGAATTGCTTGAAGTGATTAATCTAGTCCTCTACTTTGAGCCTATTTGGTTTGATGAAGTACCTTGCTAAGAAAGCCCTCTGCAATTCTATTCAATTGGTGATCGAGCCTTGTGGAAGATCAGATAGCAATAATGGAATGTTGCTTGTAAGAGACAATGGGAAGGCACGAAGACCCAGAGCATCCATAGTTAGATTCTATGTAACTATCACACTCTTACAAACAAATTCCATATTGTGCAAATGGCTATGTGGATCCTTTGATGGTAAGCCCGCAAATAGCCCATGGTTCTGCAGCATCTGAAGTAACCCACTAGAGATTGTGAACTTTGTGTTTATCGATAGTGGTGGCAACACAATAGCTCCCATCAATCAATAGCCATGGGGTTCAACCTGTACTGATTCCACTGATAAGAATTGGCATTGAACTTCGAGGTTGTGGAATATCCTCCAATGGAGGTGGGATCTCATTCTGATCATCATCATTATTGTCCCGGTTCAACGTTGCATTGGCCGCGTTGTTCATATTTTCTTGGGTCATTCTTATAATAGTTCGGTAGATCTCTGGATCAAGTGGAATTAAGGGATTTCCTTGACTCCTAGTGTTCGGCATATACTACTCGTACAGCTTGAAAAGAAACAAAAACAAAAACAAAAATAAAATAAAGAGAACTATGGATTACCACTCATATTGCTTAATGAATCAACCTAACTCTAGCCATATTTTCTGGCAGCGACGCCAAAATATTTGATGTCATACAAGTTACACCTCATTTTTAGAGGATAAAACGGTCATTGCCAAGATATGAAACCTAGCCAAGGTTAGGGTCGAACCCATAGGGAATATATAGACTCAAGAAAAATTCACCAATAAGCAATCCAAGTAGTTAACTAACTCAATTCCCTGAAGAGAGGGGGATTTGCAATAATTGATAAGAAAATAAACTAAATTAACTCTCATGAGAGAAAATCAATAATATAGAGAATCTAGGGTATTGTGTTCCCTATGATTTCCCAACTTCGTATCACTGGATAATCCAACTCTTGTCTAGTGTATAACAAGCAGGTAATTTAAGTTTATCAACCCCTTTGATCAAAGGTCAGAGGTGAATTTCACTATACGACTTGGCCCATATCCATAGTGTGTAACACTAACAATTATCTATAAGTCCCAGTACAACCTCCCCTTGGCCTAGTCCGGTTAATTAGACGAGAAAACATCAATCAAATCTTTTTAATCAATCTCTTTTTATATTCATTACTACCTTGGTCAAGTCAGTGACACTAGGCAGATTCTAATATTTGTCACCACTACAAAACATGCAAAACAAAATGAATTTTATTAATATATGCATATTGCCAATCGAAGAATTGTAAATCATCTGGATTTACTTTTTTAGTTCTTCATTGTTCCC
Organism: Solanum clarkiae; assembly: GCA_011800125.2. Lineage (NCBI taxonomy): Eukaryota > Viridiplantae > Streptophyta > Magnoliopsida > Solanales > Solanaceae > Solanum > Solanum clarkiae. The sequence continues at coordinate 14,058 of JAABOM020011694.1, read as the reverse complement.
ACAACACTAGTTGTGGATTTAGCTACTCATGTTATGTGTAGATGAAGAAATTATGAACTGAGAAAACATAATTAAACACTTATACAATTGAATTAACAGCAACCAAATCCAAGAAGAATGAGAATCACAAACTTCAAGATAAAGTTTACCCACAAGTGTTTTATCACAATCTTCTCTCTCAAGTATTGAGTTCTCCATGTACAAACCCTAAAAGTTACTGAATAATGATGTCATCTATTGAAAAATAACCTAAAAGTATTATTTATAGTAATTAAAATTATGTCCTAAATGAAAATAGAAAAATTGTTCGACGGGCTCTATGAAAGGTCTCTACGATTCATAGTGTCTTCTATGGCTCTTAGTTGGGGTCTCATAATCACTTGGGATTTTAGGATTCTCTTCTATGAGACCACTTTATGACTCTTGAAGTGATTTATGACTCATACTTTATGTTCGTAGGCTTCCACTTTATCAAATTTTCCTTCACTGGAAATTCTCACAAAACCTATCAATATGACTCATAGAATGCTTTATCACTCATATGCATATCTCATAGAGCTAATCTTCAGAATTTATCCCTCACTAGGATTTGTCACGAAACTTCCTCTATAACTCGTAGAATGCCCCACGATCTATAGAGGGTCTCGTAAATCATCAAAAACCAGCAATTTTCTGCTATTTTGCCCTAAATGATGGCCAACCTATATTCCAACAAATCTAAACACAAAAACACATTAAGCCTACAATAACGCATTGAGAGCACACAAAATCTCAAGTTTTAAGCATTAAATTTGTTCTATTTTAGCAACATAACAGTTTCACCGACCAGTCCATGAGTTGTAGAATTTGGTACGACTCGTACAGTTGGTCGTAGAGCTAGTAAATTCAACATAAAACTTACCTAGGATCCATGAGCCCCATTTATAGCTCGTATTTTTATCTACGGATGGTAAAGCTGGCTCGTGGACTAGAGTGCATAACCTTTTGCTTAATAGAAGTGTTCAACGAGACAGTATACGGGTTATAGATTAACATACGACACGTAGATCAAGTCATAGAAACACATCTTGATACCTTTTAAGCCAAAGATGGCTAACTCAGTCATATTTCTGCACATTCTTCATAGAACACATTATTACCCTATATGCAACCAGTCCAATGTCCAAAATTACACCCAAAATGTGAAAAATTAAGCTACCTATAAGTCCAAAAGCAAAAAAGCAAAACATAACTATAACTATTACATCAAATATCTTGTGTTGCCTCCCAAGTAGCGCCTAAGTTATTATAGCGGAACGGCTATGACAACTTGGTTATTCAAACTTTACCAAGTTCCCAAACATCCTTTTTCAGATCATCTGGACTCTTCACTTGCTGAGAAATATTGAAGACAACTTCTTAATCATTCAATCTAAACTTGAGTTGGCCAGTTTCTATATCAACTAGTGCTCAACCAGTGGCTAGGAATGGCCTTCCCAAGATTATTGGGACCTCAAAGTTGACTTCACAATCTAGATCACAAAGTCCTCGGGATATATGAATTTCTCAATTTTGACTAGCACATTATAGAGTATCCTCATAAGCTTTTTTCACCGTACAATCAGCCATCAACAATTGTATGCTCATCAGTGTAGTTGCCCCCAATCCTAGCTTCTTGAAGACCGCAAGGGGCATTAGCTTTCCACTGGCACTAAGATCACACAATGCCCTTCCAAACTCCATATCTCTAATAGTGCAGGGTATGGTAAAAGCATTGGGATTTTCTCTCTTTTTCACCAAGGACCTTGTGGCAATTGCACTGTAATGTTGAAGTTCTTGGGAGAGCTCCTGGCTCACAGTGCACTTCTTTGTAACTAGGTCCTTTTATAAACTTTGCATACCTGGCATCTTCTCTAATGCCTCAATAAGAAGGATATTAATGGAGAGTTGTTTCAGCATATAGAGAAAGTGTTTGAACTTGCCCTCCTCCTCCTTTTTTATTCTTTAAGGGAAGGGAGGAGGAGGCATAGGAATAGTGTTCAGCTTCTGTGGTGTATTTGTAGCATCACTCACCCCATCGTTGACATGATCATCTCTGGTATTTGTATCCTTGATCTTAACTACTTTCTCTCGAACATCATCATCATCTACTAACATGGGAGGATCAATAGTACTCTTGCCACCATAAGTAGTAACCGCCATGCACTGCCCCTCACTCTTTGGGTTTTGAACTGTATTGCTAGGCAATGTACCTCTTCGATACTGGTTGAGTTGAGTTGGCACTTGACCAAACTGTTGCTCAAGATATTTGATAGCAACAAAATGAGACTCGAATTATTGATTTATTCTGGAGGTGTCAAACATTATTCCCATCAAGGTCTCATCTTGTGTCTCAGTTTTCTTCAACAGGCGATCAAATATCTCTTTTACTCTGGAATTGCTACCTCCAGTGTAACAATTATGTGGTAGAACATAAGAACTATTTCTGTATCCATCACTAGGGCCCAAATTTGCATCTCTGCATTGGTCCCAATTCTTGTCTTATTAACCTCCACGGTTGTCTCTAAAAGCATGATCTCTGATATTGTTTCGACCTTGGTTTCCTTGACATCAGTGTCAATAGTCCTGATTGGACATTTGGGCGTTGGTTCGGAAACCCCCCATCTGATCAACAATGAAGCAAGTGTCCTCCTTATAGTAGGGATCATCGTACATAGGTGCCTGCAAAAGCTGATGAACAACTACATTAACTCATTCCTAGTTTTGTTTCATCATCACCTCCATACAGGTACGGATTTAGGTAAGCTCTTGCATGATCTCTTCTTTAATTTTAGTTTTCTTTGAACCAATACGGATAGCACATGAAATTTTGGTAGATAACCTATCTTTTTGCCTCCATAATGCTTTATCTTGACTACTTTCCATTAGTTCGATGATCCTTGCAAATGGCTGATCTAAGAAATGTTGCCCATGATAGTATCAGCACATGCTTGACAATTCTCGTCTAGGGCATGGTAGAAGATCTCTACCAAGGCATCATCAACAATTTTTGTGGTCTGGGACACTCATCAAGTACTTTGTGAATTGCTCCCATGTAATAGTAATCAATTCACTAGTAAGTTTCTCAAAGTTGTTGATTTGATCTTTTAACTTGAGCTTCTTCAATCTCGGGAAGTACCTCTCCAAAAATGACTTCTGCAACTGAACCAAACAAGTGATCGAACTCTGTGAGAGCTCAGATAGCAATAGTGTTACATTTCCTATCAATGATAATTGGAATATACTAAGTCCCATAGCATCCATAGGCAGATTATGTGTTCCCATTACACTCTCACAGACAAATGCAACATAGTGTAGATGACTATGTGGATCCTCTGATGGTAGGCTCGTGAACAACCCATATTTCTGCAGTATCTAAAACAACCCACTCGAAACCATGGACTTTGTATCAGTTGATAGTGGTGGTAACATAATGGCTCTAGTAACCTCCATAGCCATAGGGTTCAGCCAATATTGGTTCCACTAATAAGCTTCGGCATTGAAGTCATGTGGCTGTGGACCAATGTCCCCAAGAGAAGTGGCTTGTCATTATTTGCATTCTTATTTTCATTTCGGTTTAGAGCTATATTTCCCACATTCTTTGTATTATCTTGGGCCATCCTTCTTAATCTTCTCTGGATCTATGGGTCAAATGAGTCAAGGGAATGCCTCGACTTCACATATTGGGCATACACTACACCTGTACCCTAAAAGAAAACAAAAACAACAAAAAAAATAAAATGAGGGAAATAAAGATTAATTTTCAAATTACTTGAATTAGACAAGTCTAGCCATATTCCTCAGCAACAGTGCCAAAATCTTGATATCTCCCACGCTACACCCCTTTTTTAGTCTAAAGTGGTCATTGTCAAGAAATGTAACCTAACCAAGGTTAGGGTCGAATCCCACTTGGAATATGGTAGACTTAGAAGAATTCAATAAAATTTGAGTTTATTAACCAACTTATATCCCCAAGGGGGGGGGGGGGTTATGACAATTATGAAAAGTATCCTAAACTAAGACATTTGTAACTAGTATGAAGAGTGACTAGGGTATTGTATTCCCCATGATTCACCAGCTTAGTATTACTAGATAATTGAATTATTTTCCAATGTGTAGCATGAAGAATGGTAAGTTAAATTCACCAAACACTTTGGCCCAGGCGAGAGGCGAATTTTACTACATGATTTGGTCCATCCCCACAATGTGACATTACTAAGCCTTACCTATTGTTGAAGTACAACCTCCCGTTGGCCTAGTTTGGTTGACTAAATGAGAAACATCAATCAAATCTTGTTAATTAATCCCTTTTCCTCTTCATTGCTACCTGTGATCCAGTCAGGAACACTAGGCAAGTTCTAATGTTGGCCACTAATCTCGCCCAAGTTACACCTTCTTTTGGAGGATAAAGCGGTCATTTGTCAAGAAATAGAACCTAACTAAGATTATGGTCGAACCTACAGGGAATACGTAGACTCAAGAGAATTCAATGAACGCAATTCAAGTGGTTAACTAACTTACTTCCCCAAAGAAGGGGGGAGATTTTGAAATAATCAATGGAAAACAAAACTAAACTAACACAAAAAAGATAGAAATGAATATGGAGAGAAATTAGGGTATTATGTTCCCCATGATTCCCTAACTTACTATCATCGGATTATCTAATTCTTTTCTAGTGTGTAGCATGCAGGACTGTAAGTTAAGTTAACCAAGTCCTTAGGTCAAAGAGGAGAGGTGAATTTCACTATATGACTTGGCTCATCTCCATAGTGTGCCTTACTAGCCCTTACCTATTAGTCCAGTACAACCTCCCCTTGGCCCAGTTTGGTTTATTAGACAAGAAAACATCAATCAAATCCTATTAATTAATCTCTTTTCTTATTCATTACTACCTTGGTCAAGTCAGTAACACTAGGTGGGTTCTAATTTTGGCCACCATCAAAAAATATGCAAAATGAAGAGAGTTAATTAACACATGCATCTACACTTTTCAAGAATTATGAATTACCTGATTTTACTTTGTTAGTTCTTCATGGTTCCCACAACTCTAATTGTGGATTTAGCTATTCATGCTTTATGTAGATGCAAGAATTATGGATTGGAAAAACATAATTGAACACTTACGCAATAGAATTAAGAACAAACAAATCCAACTTCAATAAGAATCACAAGCTTAAAGATGAAATTCAAATACAAGTGTTTTCAATGACTCTCTAATGTAATCTCACTATTTTCTCTCTCTAATTACTGAGTTCTCTTAGTAACAGGGAAAATGTTTGGAAAATTACCTTAAAAATCTATTTTTAATAAGTAAAATATAAGTTCTAACTGAAATAGGACAACTGGTCGGCATGTTATACGAAAGGGGTTTATGGGCCATATTTTATTCCACGTCCCGTAATTTGGGTCTCATATAAAACTATTAGAAATTTGGACGTCAAGTCTACAACACCCCTCTATGACTCGTAAAGTAGTTTAAGACCTAAGGGTTTCGTTATACCTTCAAAAAGTCCCAATCTCTGATTTTAGGGCACGAACAATCTTCTGCAACTCATAAAATATTCCACGACTCGTCTGCATGTTTATAGAATTAACTTTAGAAAATCAACCCCTTACTGAAATTGTTCACGAAACCATTTACGACCTGTAGAATGGTTTACGGCCCGTAAAGGGTCTCGTACAGCATCAAAAACAAGAAACTTTTGTATTTCTTCCCAAAATAAAATACAAAAATGTAATCCTGGAAACATCATACAAAAACACAAACCAACTAACATTGCATTGAAAACACATAAAATTCCAAGTTGTAAGCATAAAAAGTGTTGTATTTTGACAGCACATCAATACCCTCAACTTAAAATTATTGCTTGTCCTCAAGTGACAAACTCAATCTATATAGATAATACAGTGACACACAGACTTCAACACAATGACATACACCACATAAATCTCAATCTCAGATATCCACACCACCTTTTCAAAATAAGATCAGATAGCCATCTAGCAAATCAATATAGACTAGTGCATCTGACAACAGAAGTACGACAAGTGAGGTACTATCAACAATCCATAATCACTAAATAAGTCTAATGACAATAATGCAAGCAAGTTCCCTCACAGAAAGAAGTCCCATATCAAACACTCAATAATGTTTTCATGTATGACCTTGGGACTACGCAAAATCACTCACTCTCACAAAAGATATTCATGCATCATGCCTAATACTATAGGCTTGCCCTTATACTCATGACTAGGACTTTGAACCACTTACACTAGGATCACTTTAGGACTTTCTAGGCTTGTAATGTACGCTCAAGGGGATTTGGTATTGTACTTTGGGAACATAGTTACTAAAGGTCCTCCTTGATACTGCATTTTTCTGCAATTTTGCCCTACCAACTCTGTTATTTTTATCTCATTCTCCCTTTCTCCTATTTCAAACTTTTCTGGGTGCTTTCTTTATATTTTTTCAGCTTTTTTCCTTGCTTTACAATTCATTTTTCTTTTTGCTCAGAACAAAGCCATCACTTATTTTTCTTACACCCAGTACATGATTTTTCCCTTTTTCTCTAGATCACTAACTCCCCTCCTTATATTTGTGTTTCACCCTTATACCAGCCACCCTTAACATAGGCTTTTGGACTAAGTTAAGGTGCATATTATCCATCCTCAAAACTAGGGTCACTTTTAGTAGCCACTCTTAACTTAGGCTTTTTCCTCAATCAAGGTACACAATATTCAAGGAAGGATCAGGGTCAATTTTAGGATTTTACAACTAACAAGGCTAGGATAATTAGATGTTTTCAAAGAATAGGTACATGTTAGGCTCAAACATTAGGAACAAAGGATATATCACAGTTTTGGTTGGTCATTTTAGGCTAAGCGGACTATTATGAACAAAAGTTCTAAGATCCTTTTCTAATCAGTTAATCTACAGTCTAACTTAGAATAACAAGCCAAGTTCTGAATTAGCACACAACATATGAATCTAGCAATTTAAACTCACACTCTCATGGCACTGCATAAATTATCAACAAAAGACTCTTAGATCATGTTGTTAAGCTCAATTTGTCCATGCTTGTCAAAAAAAACATTGTCACACACATAAACATGTATGGTTTCTATCTAGACTACTAATCAAAATTTTTATTGGGTATCATTTTTCAAAACAAAACACAAAAACATGTCACATGCTACAAGTATTAATACTATATGCTACAAATACTATCTAAACATCCTAAACATGTCGATTCAACAGAAAGTAAATGCCCATAGGGAAAAAGCATACAGGAAAGAAAACCTCAGGATCAAAAATTGGGGTAGTTATGGACCTAAGGTACTCAGAATTCACTAAGACACATAACTACACATGTCCCATCGAAAAAGATGTGCATTGCCCCCAATGCTCACAATCAAAGCCAAATAAAACATAAAGGGGTCAAAAATCAAACCTGCGTGCCTAAGCGCCTATGTGTAGCTAAGTCTGACTACCCTTCTTTTGTGGGGTAATCTCCTCATCAGTAGTACTTTGATCGGAGGGGCCAGCTCCACTCATACTCTCGTGCTCTCGAGCTTATCGTCTCTCCTCCTTCTGTCTTGACTCCTCAAGACAAGCGTGAGCTCCTCCTGCTCTGTAAGTCCTGCACATAAGCATATATCATCTAGATCATCATCCCCTATGTGGGTTTCTTCCTATGGGAAGACTGAATAGTATCATCAAGAGAAAAAAGATCTACCACTGGCACTGGGGATATGGTCTTTGGTAGTGTCACCGGTGTCGTGAGTGCTGCTATCATGTTAGCCCGAAGCTATAGTATCTCTGCCTGGATGGCCGACAAGTTTGATGGTCGAGTCTCGCCCAAGCTCCACTATACCCTCACCTCAAAGATGTCAATGCAAGCATCCACGGTAGAGCGATGGTCCTGAATAGTAGCAATAGTGAATGCCTACATACGACCCTCTGAGTCTGCAATGGCCTGGAGGACCCATGGCCTAATTCGCTAAACAAGCTAAGTCAATTGCGACTCAGCATGAGATAACCTCTACGCGATGGCTCGTGTAGATATGTAAGATAGATAAACCATGCTCGTGGGAGTAGACTGTAATGATGTGGCATGTGGTACAGGAGTAGAAGTGGTGGTCCCCCTCTCCTTATCTGCCTCGGGCTGCGGGGGCCTCTTCTCAATAGCAGCAGCAGTGGCAGTGGTAGTCCGTAGACCCTCAGGCAATAGCTTTGGGGAGAACATCTCAGGCATAGAAGGAGGTTGTGCTTGTTAGAGTGCCACCAAGTTCTCTTTAGCCTTGATCAGGCCGGGATCCAATGTACATTGGCCCTCAATCAATTGGTCCAGCTAGTGCAAACTCTTCACCCTCAACTTTAAAAAAAAGCATGTATATCAAGCAAGGGAATTAGATGGAGATAGACCTCTTTAGGACAGCCTCATGGATTGACTCAACTATAAGGCAACCCCAATCAATATCATAACTAGTTATGATGTTGGCAACCAATGCCACACACTCTGGCGTAAATGTATTATCAGCAAGTGTAGGCTAGGTGCGTGAACAAACAATCGCCTACCAAAACTTAGCAGGGAAACTGAGCGAATACTTGATAATAGGCTCCGAGTGTGTGGTGATCCAGCCAGGTTCCAGACCTTGCTAAGCAATATATCAGCCACCCATTTCATCAAGCTAGCTCATCGCTCTGGATCTCTCAAAACTAGGGGGACTCTCATCTGCCCCACCCTATGGTCGAACTCTGTGGTAGATCTAGGAGTAGGGAACTCTGGTTAAACAGCATCTAGTGGATGGTGATCTTCAATATATCCACCTACCATCCCCTCACTCTCATCTCGATCAGCCTGTGCTGAGTGAGGGGCTTCTTCCCCTTAGGAAGAGTCGTATGAATAGTAGTCGTATATGAAGCATAGAAATCCCTCACTATAGTCGGGGAGTATCACCAAGAGAGTGTATAAGCCACTGAAGCCCGTAGCGAATCATCGTGTCCTAAAGACCAAGGATACTATTGAGTCTATTAGAGGTGCCTCAGGGCTCCTCATAAATTGAGCCGACTGGCTTGCCCCATTCTTTCTACTGCTAGCCATTTGTATAGATATCACATATAGTCGTGACACACCATCGACTAGTAAGAGCATCAGGTGGAGATGATGATGATCAGGGTACCGTGGAGGAATCTATCTCTGAGCCATCCTCAAAGCCTCTCTCTTTGTTAGACTCCTCTCTGAATGGAGTCATCAGGATAGAATCACTCCCATCATAGCCTCCCTCATCAGACTGCGGAGTGCGTACGATGAGAGCCTGATTCTGCCCAGCTCTGGTAGAAGCTCTAGTCTGTGGTCAGGCAGCCTCCGGGTCTGAGCTGACGCTCAACTCCTCTACTGATCCGCTCGGAGTAGGGACTTGCTCATCATCCGAAAACTCATCTCTAAGCCTCCTCCGTAAGGCTAGGATATCATCATGTTTGGCTTTTAGGTCCATAGTACCTGAAACATGAACATTTACGCACCTTGGCTAGCCCCACAAATCAAAAATTTAAATGCAAAAATAATTTGAATTAAGTTGCAGAAGGGTTCTATGAAAGCATCTTCACGGTCGTAGTTGGCACCATGAGCCGTAAAGAGCTTACGTAAAATACTGGTCCAAATAATTTTTGTCATAGGAAAAGTCTAGAGACCAGGTATGAATTGTAAAATGGCTTATGAGTCATAGACTAAGTCGTAGAGAATTCCAGTACGTGAATCTGTTCTAGGCAAGGATCTATGAGGCCTATCTATGAGCTATAAAGTAATCTACGACCTATAGAATTCTCCTCTGATGGATACTCAGAAACTTTAAGTTTCTGGAATCTTGCATGAAGGGCAATTACGACTCGTGGAATGATCTATGGGTGTAAAAGCCACTCATAAACAACAAAACTCAGTCACCTGAGTTTCTAAGCCTATTACAATGGACCTTATTCGACTTTTTCAACATGTATTCTACCAGCATTGAATCAGAAATGCACACACCAATATTATTTTCATTCCACAACTAATACCCCCCAACATGTTATACAACAGATATACCCTATCAAATTGATTAAGCATGTTTCTCCACTATTCTGACCACCAATGATCAATTTCAACAAGATTACGTACCTATGTTATCACCCAGGAATTCACACACAAAATCAATTCATCATGCATAGTGGGTGAATAAATAGGCACCAAACAAACTACTCAATCATAAAATTGAGGTGACGATACCTAATTCGGGACTTAGACAAATCTTTAAACATGGGTAACCCAAATGCAATGGTCATATATCAATTTAAAAAATAGGTTGTGTGTCTAAACTACTATTCCCAACATATTTTCCAATTCAATCATGCAAGCCAAGGCAAGTTAAGGGTTTAGGTTTAACCAAAAACTTACCAAGATGCATGATTAAGTTGTAGAAGATGAAGGAGCTGAAGAGGAATTAAACCCAAGGTTGCAAGAAATTCGTTGAAATAAGTGTATGGCTATCGTCGGTGGTCGGAGTTACGAGGGTGAGGGGTTGGCCAGGTTATTTTGTAATTAGATTAGAAATGGGGTCAAAATAATTTGACCCCATTATTTATACCTTGAATGGTTCAACTAAAAGTTAATGGGCCTGGACTCTATGAAACCCCGATTATGGGTCGTAGAGTGTTTTATGGCTCGTAAATCATGGTTTCATAGAACATCCAAATCCTAGATTTTAGGAATGGATTTTATGGACCAGTCTACGAGTCGCAAAGGGATTTATAGCTCATAGAGTTGGTCGTATAAACCTTAGCACTTAGAAAAATTTTAGGAAACTTACCTAGGGTCAACGAGCCCCTTTTACAACTCGTAGATTTATTTATGAACCGCAAAGTTGGCTTGTGGACTTGAGTACACAACTTTTTACTTACTAGAATTCTCTACGAGATAGTGTATGGGTCGTAAAATATTTTATGGCCCATAGAACCAGTTGTAGAGACTCTTCCATGCTCTTCTCAGCCAAAAAATGGCTAACTTAGCCCTGCACCTGCATATTTTTCATAGAACACATTGTCACCCTATATGCAACTAGCCGAATGTCCAAAACTACAATCAATGTACAAGAAAGTAAACTACTTAGGAGTCCAAAAACTGAAAATAAACCTACAACTATACTATTACATCAAAAAACTTAGGTTACCTCCCAAGTAGCACCTGATATATTGTCGCAGCACGACTTGGACAAATTGGTTACTCAGACTTCACCAATTTCCCAGATAGCATTCTTCAAATCATCTGGCTGCTTCATGTACCGACAGATATTGAAGAAGACCTCTTCATCATTCAATCTAAAACTTGAGTTAGTCGTCTTTGTATCCACTAGTGCTCACCCAGTAGTTAGGAATGGCCTTCCCAAGATGATTGGAATGTCAAAGTCGACTTTGCAATATAGGATGGGAACATGAACTTTTTGAATTTGACTGGCACTTCATATAGTATCCCCACAGGCTTCTTCACTGTACGTTCGGTCATCAACAACCACATGCTCATTGGAGCAGGAGCTCTCAATCCAAGCTTCTTATAGTCTATAAGGGGCATCAGATTAATGCTAGCTCCTAGATCACATAGTGCCCCTACAAACTCTACATCTCCAATGTTACGAGGTATTGTGAAAGTACCAGGATCTTCTTGCTTCTAAGCCAAGGACCTCATAGCAATAACACTGCAATGTTGAAGCTGTTGGGAGAGCTCCTGAATAATAGTGTGCTTTTTAGTGACCAGGTACTTCATGTACTCAGTATATCCTGGCATCTTCTCTAGTGCCTCAATAAGAGGTATGTTGATCGAGAGTTTTTTAAGCATGGACAGAAAGTGCTTGAATTTTCCTTCGTCCTCCCTTTTTTTGATTCTTTGAGGGAAGAGAGGAGAAGGCGTAGGAATGGGCTTCAACTTCTATGGCGCATCAGCATCTTCACTCACCCCATCCTTACCACAATCATCTCCTATCTCCGCATCTTTGGCCGCAACCATCTCCTCTCGAACATCTTTCTCATCAACTGGCATAGAAGGATCAATGATTCTCTTGCCACACCGAGTAGCAACTGCCAGACACTTCCCTTCAACTTTAGGATTCTGAACTGTGTTATTAGGTAGTATACCCTTCTGACACTGATTAAGTTTAGTCAACACATGACCAAACTGTTGTTCAAGCTATTTGATAGCCATAGATTGATACTCAATTTTCATATTTATACTAGAAATCTCAGATATCATGCCCCTTAGAGTCTTATCATGTGTCTCAGCTTTCTTCAATGGGCGATCAAACATCTCCTCAATTCTAGAACTACTTGCACCTGTGTCATGGTTATGTAGTGGCACATAAGGACCATTTCTGAAGCCTTCTGTGTGACCACAATTTGCAGCTCTCTCTGGACCCCTGTTCCCGTGATAATATCCTCCATGGTTGTCCTTGCAAGCTCCATCTCTGTTGAAGTTCTGACCATGGTTTCCTTGACCTTGGCGTTAATAGTCTGAATTGGACCCTTGGTCGTTGGTTCGGAAACCCCTGTTTAATCAATAAAAAACATACGTACCCATGAAAATAAGGCTCATCATACATGGGTGCACGTGGAGGTTGATGAACTACTCCATTGACTCGCCCTTGGTTTTGCTTCATCATTACCTCCCTACTTGTGCAAATCTGGGCAACTTGTTGCATGATTTGTTCGTTGATCTTTGCTTTCTCTGGACCAACACTGACATCACATGAACTTTTGGTGGATGTTCTATCTCTCTGCCCCCATGCACAATTAGTCTTGACCACTCTTTGCATTAGCTTTGCGATCCTTGCAAAAAGTTGATCCAAGAACATGCCCTTCATGATAGTGTCAGCACAAGCCTCACTATTCTCATCAAGGCACGATAAAAGATCTCCACCAAGGTATCATTAACTTGTCACGGCCTAATACTAGGGCCTAGATGCCATATGGAGAATGGGGAACCAAAGGGAGTCCCCAAACGAGCTTCTTAAGCATACATGGAACATCCTTAGTTTAGCAGAAACGTGAAAGGGAAAGTAGCACATATCATATCATATCTAAAAGAAATGGGACTAAGGGAAACCTTTACCATACATACAAATAATAAGAGTCAAGCTCAATACAAAACATCCATATCCAACAACACCTCTAGTATGAGTGGAACGGGGGCCAAGACATCTCTCAGGATCAGCCTCACAAGATGAAAGAAAGTCCAAATATATTAGTCTCGACAAATGCATGAAAATAAAGTGGATGTTGTCCCCGGAGTGGAGCACTCACCAGTAGCAATCTTCATCGATCTGACTAACCACGTGGAGAAGGAGGATGAATAGGAGCTCCATCCCTACATGGTGAGATCATATAGGCAAAAGTATACGTTAGTACTTGGAATGTACTAAGTATGCGGGGTGCAATACAACAAAGATTATAAATCATGATAATCAAGATGCATAATCATAATCATTTGAAAAAAGCTTAATATGACATATAATCAATGCTTTAATTAAAACATGCATGAAGATAATCAAACTTGCACAATATATCATACATATATGGAAGGAGACTCTAATCGACATATAAGACCAAGCGAGCTACTACTTGGAATCCCGATGTTCACTCTACACCGAAAAAAGGAGTGGTCTACTTGCCAAGGTAAATTGAACTTGCCCCACATAGTGGGTAACTTGCCTAGATGGATCCACTAGTAAAAGCCCATTTATGAATATAATATAAACCCATGGTGTGTGTTTGGTATGGAGGAAAATATTTTCCATGGAAAATGTTTTCCTGGAAAATGTTTTTCAAGAAAATGAGTTGTTTATAACTCATCTTCTCATGTTTGGTTGGTGAGTGAAAAATATTTTTTGAAATTTTTTTTTATTGTTTGGTTAATGAATGAAAATAGTTTTTAGAAAAAAAATTCTATATTTAGCTAGAGAGTAGATAACAATTTGTAGAAAAATAATTTCTGACATGAAAATATTTTCATAATATAA
>JAABOM020011684.1:0-19482 GCA_011800125.2 Solanum clarkiae | reverse complement strand
TATATATATATATATATATATATATATATATATATATATATATATATATATATATATGTTTAGTTTTAAATCACTTTCTTAATTGTTAATCAAATTAAGTTTTAATCATTGATCAACCACACGTTAGCAGCCATGTCTGAATGTTAATTAACTTCTTAGAATGAAAATTAAAACCCTTATGCTTTTCTTTGAAATTTTTAGAATTTTTCTATTAAATCTTAAAAATTAAGTTTTCTTAATTTCATTTAATATTAAGTGGTGACTCTCTATTATTTTTCAAAAAATTGATTTTTCTTGATTTTTAAACTGATTTTTTTCTAAAATAACCCTTTTTTCAATTAACATATGTTTGTTCAGATGAGTTAAAAACTTGTTGAGTAAGATTTGAAAAAGAAGTCTATAGATGTTCGGCTCAAGTTTGTGGATAGTTTCTTTTGTGGTTTTGAATTTGGTAGCTAGCATGACTTGGGTTTCTAATAAAAGAGATATTAGATCAATGAGAATGTGATTGATAATAAACTAAGGTATGCAATTTTTAAGAACATTAAGGTATGATTTAATGTTGATTGAGGATATTGATTATACACTATGTGAATTAAAAAAATTCTTCTAAGTTTATATTTATGGTAGTTAAATTTATGAAGGTATGGATTGACAAGGTAATGAAAATGATTGATTTTGTCAATTATTGAGCATTTGAAAGAACTTGTACATGAATTTAATTGTAGATTTTATTACTTCTAACTGTAAAAGGTACTTAATAAAGTTTTTATTTGAGAAGTTTGGTATAAAGTAAAAGGTTATCTATTGTGGATTTCAGAGAAGGAATAATAATGATAAAGGACCAAGGAAAAGTTCAAAAGTCTTGGATATCAAAATATTCAAGAATTTAGAATTAGGTCCCCAGTATGATTTAAGCATTTGAATGTCCTAGCAGCATTGCATAATGGATACAAGTTAAGAAATCTGAAAAAAAAAAAGGTGTCACAAGTAGATTCTTGGTTCAAATTAAGGATTTTATGGATTTTTGTTTTTAAGTTTAGGCATAACAATCCAAGATGAATTGGTTTAGCATAGATTTATAAAGGATTATCAACTACTTTTCTGTGATTTATTTTTTATTTGGGTGGCAATTAGTGATATATAAGAGGTTATGCATTTTTATGTTATGTTGGATTGTTCAATTATTGTATATGTCTTATGGGTGCACTACAAGAACGACTCATGTATCTATATGGTTATTGAGGATTTTGAGCTGAATTATTAATATTTTATTGATGGAAGCTATGTCGACTATTATGATGAGCTATATAAACATTTGGTAGTGCCTGTGCACTTGTGGTATACGTAATTCTTGAAATGATCAAGGATTTCTTTGAGTTTTGATATAAGGGTACGAGTGTTTGAATGGAGGCTAAGGCATGACATGTGAATGATTGTATATGGTAGAGATTGTTTTCTAGTTCAATAGTTGTAGCTCATGAAAAAGCACCATCAGATATGAAATTAGTATTATTGGTCTTGGGCAGGACCAGATTACAATATGATATACTTAGCATTGGCTTGAGATGGATAGTAGTGTTTCATTTTATTAAGAAAGTCATAATTCAGAATTAAAGATTGTGACAATGGGATTTCTAAGAAATTTTTGTACTAATAATTATTTTGGAAGTATGAGTAAAGGATCAGTGATGTTATTTCAATGGAATTGTATTTTTGAGTTTAGGCGGTTAAATTATGATGAATATATTGTGTTCTAATGAGTTGAGTATATTTCGAGCTATGATTGTGGTTAAATAATGTATTGTGTATTGAGGAAAGTCAAATAGGTGGAGACTAAAAAATTGGAGAAGCTTTAACTGCAGAAACTAGAGAGGGAGAAATTTGAGCAAGATAAAAGAGAGTTTTTGAAAATCAGAGTATACTAGTATGTTGTCTGTGCAAATTTTATTGAGGTGATTGTATGAGATTTATCATGGAGAATTGCAGTTTCTCGAGATGAGGACTTGTCTTAGCGATACGTGCTTGGAAATGGCCCTCTGGGTTATTTTTATGGTTTTTTTTTGTTATTATGTTGATTGGAGCATGTGTATAGTGACCTCAAGACAATTGGGGTAATTATTGGACGGGTTATTCGGGAGTTATATGAATTTTTGAGTTAACTTGGAAGTTATACCCGTAAAATGAGTTTTTTAGTAAAGTCCTAGTAAACGACCTCGAAATGGAATTTTGACGATTTCATTAGCTCCAAAATGGTCGAATTAGGCTTGGAGCATGTTTGGTGCAATTATATCGTGGACTGAAAATTTGACCGTCAAAATCGATTAATAGTAGACCTAGTCACTGCTCTCGAGAATTGTGCCCAGGATGAGAATTTTTGATAGCACGATTAGCTCCAGAATATCAATTTTGGTTAGGGTTGACCCTTCGTTTGATACCAGGGACTTCTAGATTTGATTTTATCCCCATAGACTTTTCATTAAAAGTTGCGTATAAAAAAATGGGATCCTCACTTTATCGTAGGAAATGTTGTTGGAATTTTTAACTGCACCTTTATATTCAAAATGTTAAAATTCATAGTAGGGTTACATAATTCTTTTATGAAAATCGGAGTCTGGACGAGCCCAAAATGACAAAAAAGAGAATTGGAGTGTTATTGAAGGAGAGGTAGTGCTGTGGCATGCTTTGAGACTGCCACTTGGCATGAGCTGGTGCTACCATGTGGTAGTTAGGTTGCAAAAGGATTGCTGCATATATATCAAAATTGGTGAAAACTTTACATTACAATATCTCGGTCATTTCTTAACGGAATTAAGTGAAATTTATTTCTAAATTATTCTACGTTCTGAGAGGACTGCTGTGGTATGGGTCTTTGCTGATTTTGTCTAGTCTTTGGGAATTGTGACTAAGAAAGTTTTGAAAAAGAATATTTTCTCGGTAAAGTTTTTAAATTCATTTTTGGGCCTTTTCTCGGTCTTTTAGGGTCCATTTTGGGTCAAATTTCTAGTTGTGGACTCGAGCTGATGTGGGGATCATTTTACGAGAATTAGTTCAATATTTCAAGTGCAGGACCGATTTTCTCCATTCTAGTCGTAATTGATGTAATTTCACCTATTTCTTATAATTTTACAGCCAAATCAGTTGTAATGATCCTGTGACTTATGTTTTAACAACTGAGCAACATTGAGAAGCGATATAGAGAGGAAAAACTTATTTGGATTGACTCAAAGCAAGAGATTTTAGATGCTAGCTAGGCTAGGCTTTCTTTAAACCCAAAAGTAAGTTGAAATGTTTGCATGTTTGAGTTGGAATGTGTAGGAGTATATTGTTTATGGATTGGATTTTGGAGTATATGTTGTATATGGCTGGATGTTATCTTAGTGTTGTTCATATATATAATGTTAAGGGACGGTAGTTGTTGTATTGAGGGTTGTGTTAGTTGTAGTTTCTATATTACCTGAGTTCTTACCTTATATGACTATGAAAGGGCCTAAAAGGGGTTGGCTGGAGCTGTGAATATGTGACAGGTATGTACACAAGCTTGACTCTTGCTTGTATGTGTGTGGGTCTGAGGCTACCAAAATATACTAGCTATTGAGGTGAACCTGTAATTACATGCTACCCTGTGCGCTAAATCTAGTATATATATCTGGTTGGTATGTATATGCACGATGTGGCTGCAGTTATCTATATCTTTACTGAGTTTTTTTTGGTAGAATTCCCTAATTAAACATGATTCTGTGCTGCCCTGTGTTTTATATGATCATGTATACTGTTGTTGTCCGTTATGTACTTGTGCCACTAGTTAGTGACTAGAGATACACCATGTTCTGAGAAAGGTCATAGTTTTACCCCTGAGGGGGCCTTGTGACCTGTAATACGAGATATGTTGACACTGAGCCACTGGTGGGTTAGAGATGAGAGTGTGACCCTATTAGCGAAGTGTAGGTTATATCCTACTGGCATTCTGGGTGATCTACGATGAGACACTAGTTATATAGGTTTGTCTTGGGGATTGACAACTAGTTAAAAGGGGAACATTTTCAGTGAGCCAGTACACGGTTGCCTTATACGATATCCTTTATGGATGGTGAGCTAAGATATGATCCTGGTGGGTGTCATCTTTCTAATTATCTAGCCTCTTGGGTCATAGCTTAGGTTATACCGACGCTGCCTTATGAGTTACTTTATACAGAAAAAGGCCTGGTAAGGGACGAATATGAGCTAATGCCTGGGGAAGGCATACATACTAACTTGACTTGCATTGGTATGATCGTGCATTGCCTATTGCTACACAGATATGCTGACTAGGAGATCGTGTATTAACTAGATACCGTACTATGGCCTAGTTTTGGTATAGACATAACTCCGTGGAGTCTAGTTGTCCAGGATACCTATGATGCGTCGTGATTGTCCATGTTTTCTCTAGGCACTGGGATTGATGAGGTTGGGATATACTTGGCCTTAACTGGGCGTGGTCATATGGTGTTTTGAATGCATATACTCTCTAATGTACCGTTGATAGTTGTTGTGCACCGATTCTTTCCATTCGATTCTGGGTATCTGTTGTATTTGAGAAAGGTCGTGGTTGTGATTGTTTGGGTTGTATTGAGATTGTGGGATACCTAGGTTTAGAGCGTCATCGCCTACGTTCACTCTAGGCACGATATGACTTTAGAGTTTCAAATATGGATAGACTGGTTGAGTGAGTGATTATTGGATATCTCGCATCCCGAATGAAGCTTCCCGTCAATGTGAGCCTCGACGATCACATCCGAAATTTTGAGTCCTGGGTGATGCTCCCCGTGGTCTAAGTCCTAGTGGCGCGACTATAGGGCCAGGCACGAATGCAGATTTTGAGGACCCAGCTAGTTGAGTTTTTGGGTCGGGGACCCCGTGACTGATATTCTATGGGGAAGAGCCCCATGATTGATATTCTGTGAGGTAGGGCCTCATGATTGATACTCCGATGTTGAGACACTATTGTTTATGATAGGGGGATTCTTTCTCCCACAGGAGATACGTCCAACCATTATATTTATGGTCAGACCACTTGGCCTTAGTTGACTGCCCGACTGAAGGCCAAGTCAAAAGACCCAAGGGTTAGTGTCATGCTCAGAAGGGTACCCTAGGCGTGGATGGCACTCATGGACTATTTCTAGTCCCTGAGCGAACCACTTGGTCTCATCATCACATCTTACTCAATAGCGGAAGAATACTCAATCATAACATTTAAAGAAAAGACAAAGATATAATAAATAGTTTCTCAAAAAAGTCAAGTCTGAATGTGAAATACTCAATATTACTCCACTCTAAGTCTATGAAGCCTCTACTCTATACGTCTAGAAGGTAACATGACAAACTATGGCTACCTAACTCATACAAATAAGGAAACTGAATAAATAAAGACAAGATCCTTTGGATGGCAAGAAGGGTTCACCAATCCCACGATCTACGAACTCTGAACCACAACAGTGCGCCTGTTGAAGTCCTTTATCTTCTGTGTCTACATCATGAAATGATGCTGCGTCGAACAACGTCAGTATGTGAAATGGATGGTATGTAAAATAGCTCAAGAAATAGATAAGGCTCAGACTAAAACATACGACTCGACGCAAAACTCAACTCCTCATGTCATAACTCAACTCAAGTAACATGATACAAGTTTAAAGTTTGAAAATCAGGCTTTTTGAAATAAATGTAGTATTTAGTGTAGCTTAGTTTGAAAAACTCATGATATGCTTAACTCAAGTGGTTGCTTGGAAGTTTCTCTAACCGACATAACTCTCCACCTCACCATTAGTTTCATGATGTATAACAAAAAGATGTCATTGCCACGTCCATCCTAAACTTACCAAGGAATAGGACGTCAACCTCTAACTCTCTCTCGGATCCTAAGAGACTGTTCCTCAAATGGAAATATGGGTCACCAGAACTATCCTGTGCGACCATCCTACGCGGGCAACGTAGTTCTGGGGTGACTCATCTCACCTAACTCGGTGCCTGATACTCCTTCTAAGACTAAAATATGTTCATCAACTCAAACTCAGCTCAATCAGCTCAACATCAACTTTCTCAAATAATCCCTACAACTCGAAATGGGAATTCAATAATGCAACTTAAGACACAATCCACATCATGCAACTCTCATGACTTATGGTCTTGTGACATCATAACATTCATGTTCAGCACACAGGATATCATAAACATTCAACACATGCATATGCGAGACAAGGAATATACCTTTTAGGTTCAGCCTACTTAGTTTTGAGAGTTAAGTTCATATTATCAGTGAAATCAGTAAACACGGAAATACTAAATTTAAGGCTAGGGCATCAAGAACTCCTATAACATTATATACCATGATAATAATGATGAAACTCGTAAATTTACTCAAATGTATTCATGAAACTCCAACACATACAAGAATTCAAGATTCAAGAATTATAGGTTTAATAATATACAATTTCTACATCTACTCTAGACTCAAATTGATGAAGGGGCACGTGGATAAACGTTATCCAATACTTTATGTAGCCTTACACACCTGGAATTTGGGAAAGCTTCAACCTTGAACTCGAAAACCCTCGCTCTTCCTATTTTCTCTTCAAGAATTCTAACGTAGTTTATGGGTTTTGGGGCTTAGAAATATGTTTAAAAGGCTCTTTTCTGATTAAAATGACTTAATTACTTATGGTTTACATTTCTGAGGGGTTAGAAAAATCTAGAATGGCCCTCATAAAAACAAAGAAAAATTTACACTGTGAATGCCAGTCTGCATCGCTGATTGGGCGCGCCTTAGTATAATTTTGTCCAAAAATTTTCCAAATGAGTTTTCCCCCTCCCATCAAAAAATTTAAAAAATATACAAGTGTTGATCCGTGCCCAGGGTGTGTCGCGGCATGACGTGCACCAACACTATTTCGATTTTCGAATCAAAAAATTATTTTTTTGATCCGACTGCTCTAAAAATCAAATGAGGCAATTTTTTCACTCAATATTTTGTGCTGATTGCAGATCTGGTCTCGGATTTGCAAATGGAGCATAGGAAGATGTGTTTGCGTATGTCTCTAGGGGTATTTTAGTAATTTTATTAGGTGTTACATCATCTCCCCCTTGGGATAATTCGTCCTCAAATGATGAGCAGAGGTGGGTGAAATGCACGAATAGACCCAAGACTCATCTCATTACTCACTCGACAACTCAAACTCTATTAACTCCTCATTGACCTCAATAAATTCTACTGAGACTCAAGGGTAGATACATCAACTAAAGAATAAAAGCACTGATTAAGTTAAAGATAGGAACATTACCTTCAACATTCTAATCAGTGGGCACGAATAGGTGTGGGTATTTAGCTCTCATGTCCTCTTCAGCTTCCCACATGGCTTCCTCAACAAATTGATTTCTCCATAGGACTTTGACTGAGGTGATCTACTTGATTCTCGCTTGCGAACCTGATGATTAAGGATTTGGACTAGGATCTCTTCATAAGATAAGTTGTCCTTCACTCTAATATTCTTAATGGAAATCACAAAGGCAGTATTTCCCAATTACTTCTTCAATATCTAGACGTGGAATACGGGGTAGATTGCGTCTAGCTCGGAGGGTGACTCTAACTCATAAACAGTCTTCCCAATTATCCTCACGATCTGGTAAGGAACAATATAGCAGGGACTCAATTTCCCTTTCTTCTCAAACATCATGACATCCTTCATACGTGACATTTTCAAGTACACCTAGTCATCCATCTCGAATTCTAAGTCTCTTCTCTTCACGTCGGTGTAAGACTTTTGGCCACTCTGTGCAGTTTTCAACCTCTTTTCTATGACCTTGACCTTATCCATTGATTTGTGGACAAGGTCAGTTCCAATCAACTCAACTTCTCCCACCTCGAACCACCCATTTGGGGATCTACATCTCCTCCCATACAAGGACTCATAGAGGGCCATCTAAATGCTGGCATGATAACTATTTTTATTGCAAATTCAATCAATGACAGGTGGTCATCCCAATTCCCCTTGAATTCAAGGAAACAAGCTCTTAACATATCTTCTAACGTCTAAATGGTTTTCTCTGCCTAGCTATCGGTCTGTGGATAAAAGGATATACTTAAGTTTACCTTAATTCGTACCCAATCCTCTATGGAAGGATCTCCAAAACTGGGAGGTGAAATGATCTCCTCAGTCCGAGATGATGGACAAGGTAACTCCATGTAAGCTTACAATCTCTTGGAGTATTAGTTGTCTTGACTGCCAAAAAGTGAGCGACTTGGTCATCCTATCGACAATCACCCATATCGAGTCATGCTGCTTTTGAGACCTTGGTAATAAAGTAATAAAGTCCATGTTGATCATCTCTCACCTACATTTAGGGATCGCAAAGTTCTCTGCCAATCCATATGGTCATTGATACTCATCTATGACTTGCTGACAGTTAGGGCACTTAGAAACAAACTCTGCGACATCCCTCTACATCACACTCCACCAATAGATTTCCCTCAAGTCGTGGTGCATCTTGGTAGAGCCAGGATGAATGGAATGCCTAGAGCTATGAGCATTATCCATGATTCTCTCTCTTTCATTATCAACATCAGGGACGCACAACCTACTTTGGTACCTCAACACCCCATCTCCCCCTTTAGAGAACACCATCACTTTCTGTTTATGGATAGTCTCCTTCAATTGGAGTATGATAGGATCTTAATCTTGCTTCTTTTTTACCTCTGCCACTAGGGATGGTGCATACCCATTCTGAACATTGACTCCTCCTTCGTTATTCTCCTCGACTTGAACTCCCAATTGGGCCAATCTATGTACTTCCTTCATTAGCTCCTTCTTTCCTTCCTCAACATGGGTTGTGCTACCCATTGAAAACCCAATAAGAGCGTCAGCAAAAATGTTAGCTTTACTAAGGTGGTAGAGAATGCTTATGTCATAATCCTTGAGCTACTCCAATCATCTCCTCTGTCGCAAGTTGAGCTCTCTCTAGCAGAAGACATACTGCAAACTCTTATGGTCGATGAATACATCCATACAGCTAGATTTTAAATGCAAACACCACCACTGCCAACTCAAGATCATGGGTCGGGTAGTTCCTCTCATGAACCTTAAGCTGTCCAAAAGCATAGGCTATCGCCTTCCCTCTCTGCATCAACATACAATCCAACCTACTCTTGAAGCATCACAATATTTTACAAAGTCCTTCATCCCATCGGGCAAAGTCAAAACAGGTGCAATAGTCAATCAAGTCTTTAACTCTTTGAAACTCTTCTCACATTCATCAAACCATTGAAAGTTGACCTTTTTCTAAGTCAATCTGGTCAATGGTGTGGATAAGGAAGAAAATTCATCGACAAACCTGCGGTGGTAGCCCGCCAACCCTACAAAACTTCTTATGTCAGTTGGGAGGTCGATCTTGTCTAGTTTTTAACCGCTTCAATCTTCTGCGAATCTACTCGAATACCATCACCTGGAACAACATGGCCTAGGAAAGCCACTGACTTGAGCAAAAACTTACATTTTGAGAACTCCGCATACAACTTATGATCCTTAAGAGTTTGGAGGAAAACTCTGAGGTGATTGACATGCTCCTCCTCATCTTTTGAGTACACCAAAATGTCACTGATGAACACAATTCCAAACTTATCCAAATATGGCCTGAACAATCTATTCATAAAGTCCATAAAGGTTGCATGTCCGAAAGGACATAACCAAGAACTCAAAGTATCCATATCGAGTCCTAAAGGTTGTCTTGGAAATGTCACATTCCCTCACTTTCAACTGATGGTAGCCCGATCTGAGGTCTATCTTTGAGAAGCAAGAGGCACCTTGAAGTTGGTCAAACAAATCATCTAACCTAGGAAGAGGATATTTATTCTTGATCATTACCTGTTCAGTTGTATATAACCTATGTACACTCTGAGAGACTCATCTTTCTTTTGCACAAATGGAATGGGAGCACACTAAGGAGAAACACTCGGAACCCTTCTATAACAAGTCCCTCAACTGCTCCTTCAACTCTTTCAACTCAGCGGGGGCCATCCTATAAGGTGGAATTGAGATAGGCTGGGTATCAGGAAGAACATCAATCCCGCAGTCGATCTCCCTATCAGGAGGAACTCCTGGTAGATCCTCGAGAAACACTTCGAGGAACTTACTCACAATTGAGACTGGCTCAAGAGTAGAAGGCTCAACATTATCGTATTTGACTTACACGAGGTGGTAGATGCACCCTTTAGAGATTAACTTTCTAGCTCTAAGATAGGAAATAAACTTGGCCTTAGGTGCAACAGAATTTCCCCTCTATTTTGTAATAGGCTTATTGGGAAACTGAAACTTGACGGTTTGGGTTCTACAGTCACAGTGGCATAGCAAGAGTGGAGCCAGTCCTTACCAAGAATTATATCAAATTCAATCATCTCTAAGTCAACTAGATCAGCAAGAATATCCCTATGGTAAATAGATACTACACAGTCTCTATAAACTTTCTGGGCTATGATAGACTCACCAACAAGAGTAGAAATATGGAAAGGCTCAAGTAGATACTCAGGAGAAATCTCAAATTTCCTAGCCACATATGGTGTCACAAAGGACATTGTTTCCCTTAGATCAAGCAAAGCATAACAATCGAAGGTAAAGACTCGAAGCATACCCGTCACAACACCTGGTGCAACCTCCTGGTCCTCCTTGTTCCCCATTACATAAAGACGGTTCGTTGCTCCACTTGTCCCCAGTGTGGTAGCCTTTTGGTTACCCTTGGCTGGTGGCATAGTAGTACAAGACTATGCCCTGTTACCCCAAAGGGGACATTCCTTCACAAAGTGACATGTCTGGCCATATGTGTAGCACCTATTTCCTTCGTCCTTGCACTCTCCCAAATGTATCCTACCACACTTCCCACAAGGTGGTTTCCCTCTTGAGCCAAGGGTCACACTGGTGTGCGAACACTATGCTCTAAAGTTCGACTGCCCTTGAGATTTCTGATCATACTTGATGTTTGGGTTTGGTGCACTGGATAATAATGGTGCATACCCCGAATGCTTCTTCTGAAAGTAGGATTTGTCTCCCTTATCTACTTGTTCTGGCTAGGCTCATGCCCTGTAAATTTGGCTTTCTTGCTCAAGTGCTATTCTTGGTCTTTCTTTTTATCCTCCTCTGTTTGCTGGGAATACACCATGATTTTGGAGATATCCATGATTAGAATCAGTAACGCTACCTTACACTCCATCTTCACATGTTTACCAAACCTGGACATGAACTTTCTCATCCTTTCTCTCATATCCTAGACCATCTTTGGAGCATACCCAAATAGCTTAATGAACTTGGGATTGTACTCCTTGATGGTCATCCCATCTTGCTTCAAGTTCACGAACTCTTCAATATTTGCCTTTCCTCAATTCTTAGAGAAAGAAGTGGTCGAGGAAAGTACTCTCAAACTCACTCCACTCAGCAGGCTCAACGTTATCACCACAACCATCTTGCCATTGTTTATACTAGACGTTCGCCACATCCTTAAGCTAATATGAGGCAAGCTCAACTCCCTCAATCTCAATCGCATGCATCGCCCTTAGCACTTTGCATATCTCGTCAATGAAATTTTGTGAGTCCTCCTCAACTTTCAACCCTATGTAGACTGGTGGGTTCATTCTCAAGAGGTCTCTAGGTCTAGTGGTAGCTCTGGGCTCTTGGGAACTAGAGCTAGGGTCTTGGAGTCCGTGGCTTCTACTTTGAGAAGGCACTAGCTTCGTGAGCATTGCAAAGGCTCCCCTGAAGTCTTCCTCAGAAGTAGAGGCTGGCTGAGCAGGAGGTGTCGGTGGAGCCTCAGCAGCTCGGGCAGGTCCACCACGTCTCCTCGCTCCTGCCTGGGTAGGGACCTCTGGTGGAGGATTCTTATTGTCTGGGGCTCAGGTATCTCGATGGGTTGTTGCACACTTAGAAAGCACGACCTACATATGCGTAACACACGAATTAGATAGAAATTTTATAGAGTTAAAACTTTATCGCACGACTCAAAATACCAAAGAAGTGTAATCATTCTTGATGTCCTATAGCCTCTTGTTTATGAAGTGTGGTGCATAACACACCCATAAACAAGACTCTAATAGACACGACTTTATAGACTCCCTAGGACATTTGAACTTTATACTCCACAGATGGCATCAGAGTCACTCTTGTGTCAGCCTTGTTGATTGGGGGCTAGAGTTCAATTGGGTTTAGGCAAATCCCAATGAGGCAGAGCAAACCTCAGTGCTGACTCTACACGAATCCCATGTTGTGGATAAAACCACAGCGAGGATGCTGAGTCCATAGAGAGGGTGTATGTAATAACTCATCATGAGATGAGATGTCCCACATTGGCAAAAACACAGGGGAGATGCTGGGTATATAAGTAAAGGACTAGTCTATATATTGTGAGGCACCTTTTGGGGTGAGCCCAAAGGGGATAAATTTGTGATAGGCTAGGCACAAGAGCGGACAATACTTCACAGTGTTGGGCCAGGTCATTACAATTAGAGTCCTCGGCTGATATTAGGGGTTCGAGTCCCTATGTGACACTACTTCTGATTGGTTAGGTACCCAATTACTGTTGTGATGGTGGGGGTAGGGGGCCCGATTGTTTACCCGTGGATCCACTTACCTATTCAAACCCTGATTATGTATGGATATACCTCCTGGGCTTATGGGGGCTCAGGGCATAAGCTTAGACATGAGGGCCTTACACCCATATACAGTTGACCCTTTTTCGGATGATATGGAGAGTTGGGCTCTATGATGCTTATATGGGATTTTGTGATGGTTCTGAGGGATTATGTAATAATCTATCGATTCTATATTGTGCAGGTGTACCTTTTGGTTTATGGGGGCCTAGTTAGCATACAGTAATAGGTATTAGGGACTTGCACCCATATACAACGCTTGGGGGCAGTTGTGGGCAGTTGTGGTCTGAGCCTACACAATCTTCACCGATCGGTATCAATGTTCAGTACTTGGGTTGGTTCATGGTATCATTATTTTTCACTTTGGTTGGTTCATTTGTGGTTTGAGGGTTCCCATACATGCTTATGCCTTGATTTGAGTTTGTTTTGCTATACTGCTATAGTTTTCTTTATATTTGGGATTTATATATGGTTGCTATTTCAATCGGTTGGCCTATGATGCCTACTGGGTACCTTTTTTGGTACTCACCTCTATTTCTGCATCTTCTCATGGTGAAGGTCCACGTACAGACTGTGATAGCTGAGTTGAGGAACTTCGGAAGCGCTTAGGAGACTTTTGATGAGCACCGGCAACTTTAGCTTTTTCGCAGTCTCATACCTGTTGATGGTCGTCTTTTGCATCCAGACATCGGCCTTGTACGGTAGAGTTTGGTATTTATGGGTGCACTCCTGGTTTTGTATATTTTACGATTATTAATATATATATATATATATAAGATGTCCTTGTGTCTATTGTAGTTCTCTACAGTTGACTTTCAGATTCTGGGTAGGTTTCGACATATATATATATATATTATTGTTGTATCGATTTGGTTTGGACTAGAGACCTAGGATAGGTACCTTTGGTTGGGAATTGACTTTCCTATAGATGGGACCAGCAGGCAACATCATGACCAGGATTGGGTCATGATAGCGATTGTCTTTAAGGATCATTAGGCCTAGTTTTATCATTTTCAAGAATTGTTTACATTCATAGCTATTGTTCTAGTATACTCATCATGACCCGGACCTAGGGTCTAAGAGCGACATGGTGAATGGGAACCCGAGAGTCCCGAAATAAGCCTTAAAGTATCCAAGTTCACATCATCGGTTTGAAAGCGTATTCAAATAGTAAGCACATAGTTCTAAGGGATGAGAAAGTAGGACTCACGCTATGAGGATATCATAGGGAAAGGGTGTAACATGAAATCACATAGCACATAGTACATAGCATATAAAAACTAAGGGGCGGATAAGTATGATTCACTCTACGGGGGCAATCCGGGACTTAGGATCTTTCATATAAACCATGTAGTTAAGTCATAAGACTCATAACCAAATCATATTACGATATCCAATAAGTAACCAAATCATAACATAAGCTCTATTTATACCACTTAGCATATAGATGTAAAGGGTGTTTACAAGGTATCCAACAATGTCTCTAATCATAAGATAGGATGGGGACCAAGACATATTCTAGGCTCACCCTCAGAATAAGTAATATAGATAAAAACACTCTAGGTTGAAGGATGTTGGGTTGTCCTTGGAAGATAGGACTCACCACAACAAGCAAACTTGAGATCCGAACTAGGCGTCGTACAATGGATGGTCAAAATCCTTGGTCCCTACATGGTGAGATCATGTAGGCAAAAGTATGTGTTAGTGCGTTTAAATGTATTAAGTATGTAGGATGTAATGCATATGACTTACCAAACCTGCACTTCAATATTAGATGACAAAGGCACATAATATATAAAAACTTATATTAAATATGAGTATATAAAAATATGCTATGAAATTCATGATGCATGAAATGAAAATATGCTCATATATAATGGGAGTGTGACCTCAATCGACATGAGTAAGACCAAGCGAGTTATTACTCAAAATCCTGATGAAAACCCCTCATATCAGTAAAGAGGTGGTCTACTTGCCAAAGGTAAATCATACTTCACCTTATGAGAACACATCTCATTTCGTATAAAGAAACTTTCCTTACGGGAACATATCCCATTTCGGATAAGATTTCTACATTATATCATAACACATTATTCTTCACCTTACGGGAACATATCCCATTTCATATGAAGCAACCTTCCTTACGGGAATACATCCCATTTTGGATAGAATTCTCATAAACTATGTTAGGTACATAGTCAAGGAAAGAGAGGGAGCCCTCAATCTATTGATGCTAAGTCGTCATCCCACAAGAATATATATACGCATATATTTACATTCTTTCAAAAGAGGTAATAGTCATTTGCAATTCTTTCAATGCACATTTCGCCTCAAAAGCCAAAACATAGTTCATATTCATAAAAATCATGCGTAGGAATCGCTCATTCATATATATAAAATAGTGCAAACACCCAAAATGCTCAAAGAACTATAATTAATAGACAAATATGCGATCACATTCTTATCATAACCAATATCTTAATAAAATCGTATACATGAACATAATTAGACTTAACCCACTTCATAATTTTCATAAAATTCATTGTTCATGAATGCATATGATATGGATGAGATGAGAATGGTATGGGTAATGTAAATTCAAATTAAGTTCAACAATACATTATAAGAATCAAGTAAATAAGTAAAAAAATTCACATTTAAAAATATAATATAGACTACCCAAGTATAGATCAAGCTTGGAAGGGGGACATGCACATTCCTATCTTCATAAATTCAATGTAAACCATCATAATATAGCTTAAATCAATTTAGTATCAGAAGATAAGTATAACCCATACATTACTTAAATTTAAGAAATCACAATATTTGAAACCCCAATTTAAAGCACGCTAAGAATTCATGAAAGTTAGTTGAAAATAGTTTAGGTCTACTTGATTAAAAGAAATTAAGGATCAAACCCTCATACCTCGGCAAATTGAAGAAGTTCCAAGAGAAATTTGAAGGAGAAATGAGTTTTTCTTGATTCCCAAGTTTGCAATCCACAAAAGTTCTTTAAGAGAGGTTTGAGAGAATCTTCAAATGAGACAAATGAATTTGAATATTTTGAATAGGGCTTAGGTCATTAGGAAGTCTTTAGGAAGCATAAGAAGTCACAAAAGACCAATAGAATAAATGATATTTGTGAAAACGTCATTAATGAAACGAGTAGAAAAACTGGACGTCATTACTTCACTGGAGGGTTTACGGCCCATGACTCACTACACGAACCGTATACCTGTCCGTGAGACAACACTTAGAAAATTTGGCTTGACATAAATTCAAAACAGAAGTCCCATACTTACAAAATTTTTACGAAGTTAGCTACACGGAGGGTTTCATGGGCCGTGTGAGGTCACACGATCTATCTGATAACCCGTACCCCCTTACTTGGAAAAATTCCATGACAAGTTACGAGATGATGATTTTATACTTAGAAAAATTTTCATTCCGAAAGTTACAGGGTTGGCCATACGGCCCATGAACCTTTACACGGCCCGTGAAGGTGGCCGGTGACTATACTTGAACCAAAAATTGGCATTCCAAGCTCAAGTCCATTCACACGGCCCTCCACACGGTTTGTGAAGTGTCACATAGCCCGTATGGGGTCTAAGTGTGATGTGTCTTAGCTTGAAACTCCACGCTAAGGGCCATGCACCCAAAAGTAAGGCTGAGGGTCACTCCACTGGAGACTACACGGGTCGTGTGACCTCACACGGACCGTGAGGTCTCCCTTGAGGTGACACCTTGGTCCAAATCATTCCAAAATGACATTTTTTTAACTCCGATGAAGTCATACAATGTCTGAATTATTACAATTAGCATAGTGTTATTTAGAGATTATCTATACTTAGATGTATCGTTCACTAAGTGGTAACTTGGCCATCTTCTTTTTTAGGCCAGATAAGTTAGATACTTCTTTAATGAGTATATGTTGTTTGAAGATAATGATTTTATAGCTTAAGCTCGTAGGACGACTATGTTAAGAGAATGAAGTTTGGCTAAGATTTTTGATAGTTTGTATATTATGAGTGTTGGAGTTTAGTTCAGAGTCACTGTTAATAGATTAATATCAATGGATCCTTTATCAGTCATTCATTGAATGATGAATAACTACAAGTGACGGAGATGTGGATAAATGAAAGGATGAGAGAAAGAGAGAAAAAGAATATCAATGATATAAAATTCTAAAATGTATTAGCTCTAGGTTGCCTCATGGTTGTATAAGAAGAGGGTTCATTCGGATGGTTATGTTATGGTTTAGAGGGTTTTGATTTAGATTGGGTTCATGAGTTAGTCCGTAGCTTGGTAATTGAGCTTGATTTGTAGATTTTTAATTTTCTTTAAGAAGTTTAATTTTTATAGTGTATCTTGAGGGTATAGTCCTCAAAAGTGAGCTCCTTTGGAAGGACATTTGCCGACTTTAAAAATTACATCTTAGATTCTTGGTAACATTGAGTAGGATTCTTTCTTTTACATCATGTTTAGAGGACAAATATGATTTGTAATGGTTGATGATGTGATGATCCTAAAGTTCATGTTTGAAAATTTATAAAAAAAATAATAATCATTTTACCCTTTTGATAGTCGCTCCAGTCATGTTTGATCAGTTTATGGACTTCATTTTGGAATTTATTTTTAAAGTTATGAAGTATTGCAGCTTTGATTGAAGGACTAAGTTGTTCAAAAATAATCTTTGGTATCAAATGAAGTTACGAATATCAAAATAGAATTATGTAAACTCCATCTGCACCAAAATTCAAAAATCGATCTAGGAGTGTGGTTGTTTTCAAATTTGGAGTTATGTTGTAGATTTGAGGTCTTAAGTTAGAAGTTTGAATTAAATAGGATCAAGATCTGACATTGGTCAACATTTTAAATTTTGATATTCAAATTAGATTTCTTATAATTGTGTTGGATTCAGGAGGTGAATTTAGACCTAGGAAGAGTTTTAGTATATTTTTGGGAGTTTTTTAGAGCATTTTTTAAAAATCTTTTTAAGCCTTAAGTTGATGGATTTCCGATCAAGGATACTTCAAGTTTATATTTTGATGACTTCATTGAGTTCAAAATATTATCCTCAAGTTAATAGCATATTTAGTTTGTGTTTGGAAAGTGTTGGATGAGTTTGGGAGATTTTTATACTTTTTGGATGCTTTGATGTTGTTTCAATAAACTGTGGAAGCTAAAAAGTTCATTATTAGTTTTAAAGATCAAAAAATTATTTCGAAACTTCTGCAGTTTTGAGAATGAGTTATAGGATTGATTTGTGAAGTTTGTTTCATTTTTGCTAAGTCGAGATTAGACTTTTATCGCTAAATATGAAATAATTATTTACTAAACAAAAATGATATTTGACTGCGCAAACGAGTACTGAATTGAGTTTTGATTGAATGAGCAGGTCTATATCATTATTTAAGATAGTTAAAAAATAGAATCGGGTCATTTTTCTATTGTATGAGAAAATTACAGTTTTTTTTTTACTAAAGATTTAATTGCATTTCTAGTGTATAAATACTGTTGTTCGTTAGTATTTTGAGTATATTGGGACTTCTAGAGCTTGAAATGATGTGACTCATATAATATTCTTCTCAATTTAATATGGGAGTAAGTTTTCAATATAATCCTCATTTCAGCACTCTCTTAATTTCTCTGTTTGGTAAGTTTTCAATCCTCATTTCATCATTCTCTTTTAATTTATTTTTTTTCTGATTTAGCATTCTCTCTTAATTTCTTTGTCTGATTTTTTGTCTCTATTTGTAAACTTATTGAAGGAAATTGAGATTTTATCCGTTTGAACTTTTTTTTAATTAAAAAAAATATATTTAGAATCCTTATATTATGGGTAAATTGATTTTTGTATTCATCAATTATTTTTATCATATTAATCGTGTATAATTTAATGTTTTTCAGGTGAAGTTAAAATTTAAGAAATCGAGAATTTTAATGTTGATTTTTAACTTTTTGTTTATTGAATTTAATAGTTGAAATTTTCTAAACATGAGTAAAGTATCTCACAAGAA
Source organism: Solanum clarkiae (assembly GCA_011800125.2). Taxonomy (NCBI): domain Eukaryota; kingdom Viridiplantae; phylum Streptophyta; class Magnoliopsida; order Solanales; family Solanaceae; genus Solanum; species Solanum clarkiae. Next base: position 804 of record JAABOM020011684.1, on the reverse strand, counting down.
ATAACTTAGATTTGAGTTGAGATTTCAGACGATATTTTGGGTATTTCTCAAGAACTTCAGGTTCTGGTAAATTGATGATTGTGAACTATTTTAACTTCATTTTTTAAATGGATTTCATTGGTGATTTTCCATTACTTTGAATAATATGAGTACATATTTGTTCTCAATTTTTATTCCTTCTTTCTTTGAGAAGGAATTTTTGACATTTTGAATGATTTCCAAAATCGATGAAGATGGTGTCGTTATGCTTGTATTCTGATTGTGATTCTATATTTGAATAAATTTTATCGTATTAGAGATTCGACGAAAAGAAAGTCAAAGGTTCTGGAGTAATTTCTTGATTAAATTGATGCAAATGAATTTCTAAATCTTAGTTGAGGATATCAAACCTTGAATTTTTTTTTGTGTGTTGGGGAGTAATAAAAAATTAGATATGGAATAAACTATTCATGAAATGGTCTAATAATTTAAGACGGAGTAATAAAATGACAATATAAGTGAGTGTGTCCATGTGTTACTTGAATTGAAAGACTTGATTGACAATGTTGATTTGATTACTAAAAAACTTGATCGATAATGTTGATTTAATTATTGTTGACACCCAATTTTTACTCTCCATGGTGTCAAATTATTCACGGGGCTTTATTTTTATATTATAACATTTTAAATAATTATTTATTAAAAAAAATTAATTAAATTTTTTTAACGTGCACGCGCCCCTAATATTAATTCCAACCGCCCCCTTTCTCCTCTTTCTTCTCCCCATTTTTTTCATTTCCAAAGAACCCTAACCCCCCGCCCCCC
>JAABOM020011673.1:0-19483 GCA_011800125.2 Solanum clarkiae | reverse complement strand
CAACTTGAATACCCATTTATTTTTCAGTGCCTTCTTCCCTCGTGGAAGTTCTACGATCTCATAAGTCTGATTTTTCTGTAGAGACTCCATTTCATCCTGCATTACGAGAAACCACTTTTCTTTATCCTTATGAGATACTGCTTCATGAAAACTCTCTGGTTCTTCATCTTCAGTAAGTAGAAGGTACTCGGATTCTAGATATCATCTCGATGGAATCCGACCTCATTCAGATCTACGAACTTCTGGAACAATCTGAGGAGATCCACCATCATCTTATCCTTGTGATGGTCCTGGAACGTCTACCAGTGGGGTTGTGGCTCCCCCTGCTTAGTACAGTCACTTTCCTCATTGTCTTCTACTTCTGGCATATTTTCTGGCACAACATCACCACTTCTCATGAATGGTTCTGTTGCTGCTTCTGGCATCTGATCTGCAACATTTGTCTTCTGAGACACTCTGGATTTTTCAATGTCATCAATTGTACGACTTTTATGGAAAACTATGTCCCTACTTCTGATCACCTTTTTCTCCTTTGGATCCCATAACCTGTATCCAAATTCATCATCTCCATAGCTAATGAAAATGCATGGAGTGGTCCTTGCATCTAGCTTCTTCCTGAGCTCCTTAGATACATGTGCGTATGCCAAACACCCAAATACCCTCAAGTGAGAGTATGATGGATCCTTTCCAGACCAAAGTTTCTCCGGAACTTCAAAATCCAATGGTACTGATGGAGATCGATTAATCAAGTAACAGGCGGCTTTGACTGTTTTTCCCCAGAATGGCTTGGCAGCTTAGCCATACTAAGCATGCTTCGAACACATTCCATGATTGTTCAGTTCATTTTTTCAGTTGCACCGTTGTGTTGACGGGTGCGTGGGACCGTCTTCTCATGTCGGATGCCATATGATCTGCAATAGGCATCGAACTGCCCGGAAGAGTATTCACCTCCATTGTCGGATCGAAGACACTTTAACTTCTTTCCAGTCTCACGTTCTACCATGACATAGAACAGTTTGAAGTAATCAAACACCTGGTCCTTCGTCCGCAAGAAATACACCAACACCTTTCAAGAAGCATCATAGATGAACGTTAGAAAGTATCGATTGCCGCCAAGTGATTCAACCTCCAAGGGACCACAAACATCAGAGTGTACCAGACTTAGTAACTTGATCTTCTCGTTAAAGAGGAATTAAACAAGACTCTTTGTTGCTTACCAAACAGACAATGATTGTAAGGATCTAATGCAGCATCCTTGTCCACATTGATAAGCTCCTTCTTCATCAGGGTAGACAACCCTTTCTCACTTATGTGACCGAGTCTCTGGTACCACAAATTTTGAGAAGCCTCCTTTTCCGCTATAATGAGGCTGTCAGTGAATATCTTCACATGAGTCTTGTATAACATGCCATAAATATGTCCTCGAGCGACTGTCATAGCGCCTCTTGACAACTATCATGTGCCTTTACTGAAATGACTATCATAGCCCTGTTTGTCAAGAGCTATACCTGAAATAAGATTCAGCCTAAGATCTGGCACATGGCGAACATCCTTCAAAGTGATTATACTCCCGGAACTTGTCTTTTATCTGGACATCACCAATTCCTAAAATCCCAGAGGAACTGGAATTCCCCATCTTTACAGCTCCAAAGTCTCCAGCTTTATACATTGTGAAGTATTCCTTATGTGGAGTAACGTGGTAGGACACTGTAGTATTTACCACCCATTCTGTATCTTCTCTTGAGACGTGAAGACATGTCTCATTATAGGTTGAGCAATAAGCTACATCTTAAAGAGTAGTAACTAATATTTCTCCACCCTTGTTCTTCGGTTGCAAACTGCTCTGAGCTTGCTCCTCTTTCCATTTGTAGCAGTTCTTCTTCATATGTCCTTCAATTCCACAATGATGACACTTATATGTTGGTTTCCTGCCATCAGTGGATCTGCCTCTACTCTTGCTTCTTCCTCTCCATTTGCCTTTGCTACTCTTTTGTTGTCTCCCCTGGTTCTTTGTGACAAGGGCATGGATCTGATCTGTGCCCATGTCCTTTCTCTTTGCCTTTTCACTAAATAGAGCATCCTCGACCATTGATATGGTAAGTTTGCCATTTAGGGCTGAGTTGCTAAGTGATACGACCAGCGTTTCCCAACTATCGGGAAGGGAACTAAGTAGTAGCAGCGCCTGAACTTCATCGCCAAGTGGCATCTCTACAGACGACAACCGGTTGACCAAGCTCTGGAAATCATTGGTATGCTTGGCAACTAAAGTTTCATTTTTAAGCTTCATGTTGACTAAACGCCTCATCAACAGGGCTTTATTCCGAGCGGTCTTAGCCTGGTACATGTCCTCCAACTTCTTCCAGAGGGCATTTGTGTCTGTCTCTTGTGCAACATGGTGGAAGACACTATGATCAATCCATTGACGCATTTGACCTATAGTTTTTCGGTTTAATTTCTTCCATTCTAACTCCTTGGCGGGATCAGAATTTTCACCTTTCAATTCGATAGGATCGAATAAATCTTTACAGCTTAGGAGATCTTCCATCCGAGGTCTCCACAATGTGTAGTTAGTGGCAGTGAGCATAATCATGGCTCCGAAAGATGATGTTGACTCTTATGTGTTCATTATCACTTTACAATAACTTAATTCACCAAAATGAGGTTGGATCTTGAAAATGGAGCTCACCGTTACGTCCGAAACGGTCAAAAAGGTGGAATTGGCACTTTGGGGCCAAAATTCCACTATTGGGGTAGAACAATAATTTTAAGAACTTTGGAGACCAAATTATAATTTTAGAAAGATTAGAGGTCCAACTGTAATTTCAGAAAGATCAGGGGACAATCTGACATTTTCTGAAAGTTGAGAGACCAAGCTGAAATTTCAAAAAACTTGAGAGGTCAATTTATAATTTTTGAAACTATTACAGATTTCGGTTATAAATAGTATTTCAGGTCTCCTTCTCTGTCGTTCTCCGATGAACAGTGTCGTCGTCTTTGGCAGAACTCCGGTGAACAGTATCTCCGTCACTGATAAAATTCCGGCAGAGTTGATCGAACTTTGACTGCGATGTCTGGGCTAGTTTGAACTCTGATTAGGTCGCCGTTTGGTGTGTTGGACTCCGTTCGACGAGACAAATCCAATGGTACAGTCAGAATAGATTTCGAACAAAACTCAAAAAACCCAGTGAACAGTCTTCGGCAGAACTCTGGTGAACATTATCCCATCACCAAAAAAAAAAACTCGACCAACGCTTCTACCTTGACTCTGATACCACTTGTTGGAGCCCAAGGGAACAATAAGGCTTTGGTAAACACGAATTTGAGAGAAAAAATTCTTCTATTACTCACAAGAATAGATTACAAAAACAACTCTCAAACTCAACCATACAAAACCTATGAGGCGGGAATCACAGTGCTCACTCATTAGTGGAACCTAGTAGGATTGGCTCACCCCCCACGTAGACCGATGGCTCATCAGCTATCTCATCTTCCTTGTACTCGTCTTCCTCATCAGCATGCACCTCTCCTGGGCTCGTGGGCACATCATCATCTACAGGCTCGATAAATCATGGTCCAATGCGCAATACAGCTTTAGCATGTGCATTCATTGGGTTTTGGACCTCGATCTCTTGCATCTCTTCGCTTGTGGAGGGTCAGCCGCCAGTCCGGTGTCGTAACATCTCAAGGTCGTACATGCGGCCCACAATTAGCTCATCCCTGTAAGCTCTCTCAACAATGGTCAAGGCCGGGTCCAAAGACACATCCGGCCCCTTGATATTGGTGGTGTCATAGGAGGCCTGGATGACAAGGCAATAATCCGCCTCTGCCTCTGGCATACCTTTCCTACAATATAAAGCAGTAATAAGGCCCTCGAAAGCATACCTGTGACCCTTGTAGATCTTTGTCTTCTACATCGCTAGCTTGAAGATGGCGCCAAAGAGGAGGTTCTAATTGAGGCCTTGTACGCAGTTCGGTACGCTCACAAAGCTTCATCAAGCTTTATCGCCCAATATTTTCGGGTGGCATTGACTGTCTTCTACAATATTTGTTGTACCTCTCGGTTCGATACCTCCACCTTCCCACTAGTTTGCGGATGATATGTTATGGAAACTTTGTGTCTGATGCCATACTTTCCCAGCAAGTTCTTCATGATTTGGTTGAGGAAGTGGGTACCGCCGTCACTAATAATGGCTCTTGGAGTGCCAAACCACATAAAGATGTTCTTCTTGAGGAACTTATTCACCACCTTAGCATCATTGGTAGGGAGGGTTGCTGCTTCTACCCATTTAGACACATAATCAACAACTACCAGGATGTAATGACAGTCGAATGATGGTAGAAATGGCCCAATAAAGTCAATGCCCCAAACATCAAAGATCTCCACCTCCAGAATATTGTTTAGGGGCATCTCATGCCTTTGAGATATGGCACCAGTCTTCTGGAAAATATCACAGGCCCTAGAGAACTGAATAGCACCTTTAAACAAAGTGGGCAAGAAGAAACCTGATTGTAATACCTTGTGTGTTGTCCCATCACCACCATGATAACCCCATATAAAGAGGCATCACATCTCTCAAGAATTTGCTTCATCTTCGCCTCCGGAATACATCTTCTCACCATGCGGTCAGCTCCTTCTTTGAAAAGGTAGGGCTCATCCCAAATATATGCCTTCACATCATGAGTTAACCTCTTCTTCTGCTGGTATGTTGCATCATAAGGGAACACACCGCTCACCAAGTAGCCTATAATATCAGCATACCATGGTAATTATTCCACCTCGATTGCAAGTAGTTGGTCGTCAGGAAACTCTTCTTTGATTTGAAATTGCTTGCCTATGTAAGCATCAGTTTCCAGACAAGATAGGTGGTCAGCAACCTGGTTCTCACTCCCCTTACGATCCTTGATCTCAATACACTCTTGGAGCAATAGGATCCATCTAACCAAGCGCAGTTTTGCATCCTTTTTAATGAACAAGTATTTATGGCCGCATGGTCTGTGAACACCACCACTTGGGTTCCCACGAGGTATGCTCTGAAATTATCAAATGCATACACTAATGTCAGTATTTCCTTCTCAGCAATTGTATAATTGCTCTGTGCTGCATCAAAGATCTTTCTAGCATAGTATATGGAGTAGAAAACTCTGTCTCTACGTCGCCCCAGTACATCACCCACTGCTGTATCACTGCATCACACATTAACTCAAACGGGATATACCAATCAGGTGCTACCAAGATAGGGGCCTCCACTAACTTCTTTTTCACTAATTCGAATGTGTCCAAACAAAAGTCATCAAAGTGAAATGGTACCTCTTTCTCCAACAGGTCACACAACGACTTCACAATCTTTGAGAAATCTTTAATAAATCTGCTGTAGAAACCCGCATATCCCAGAAAACTCTGGACTCCTTTTAATGAAATCGGTAGTGGTATCTTGTCGATCACCTTGATCTTGGCTCTGTCTACCTCCAATCCCTTCTTGAACACTTTGTGGCCTAAGACTATCCCCTCCTTAACTAGGAAATGACATTTTCTCCCAGTTAAGAACGAGGTTAGTCTCCTCGCACCGTCTAGTACTCTGTTCAATTCCATAGGCAGCTCTCAAAACATTTACCAAAGACCGAGAACTCATCCATGAACACCTCCATGAAGTCTCCACCATGTCATGGAAGATAGCCATCATGTACCTTTGGAAAGTGGCTGGTGCATTGACAAACCAAATGGCATGCGTTTGAATGCATATGTCTTATATAAACATGTGAAGGTTGTGATTTCTTGGTGCAATGGTTATCTAGTTGTATCCCGAGTACCCATCAAGAAAGCGATAATACTCCTGCTCAGCAAGTCTACCCATCATCTGATCAATGAAAGGCACAGGGTAGTGGTCTTTCCTGGTGGCATTGTTCAATTTTCTATAATCGATGCAACTTTACCACCTCATCACCGTTCTAGTCTGAATTAGCCCATTCTTTTCATTGGTAACAACCATCACCCCGCCTTTCTTAAGGACACATTGTATAGGGCTTACCCATTTGTTGCCTGAAATGGGGAAGATGATCCTTGCATTCAACCACTTGATGATCTCTTTCTTTACTACCTCTTTCATGATTGGATTCAACCTTCTCTGCGGTTGAGCCACCAACTTGTGACCCTCTTCCATGAAGATTTTATGCATGCATAGGGCTGGGTTGATACCATGGATGTCGGACATCTGCCACCTTATTGGTCTCTTTCATTTCTTCAACATAATAATAATAGCTTCTACCTGGGCTGGAGTCAATGAAGCAGACAAGATTATAGGTAATGTATTATTTTTGACAAGGAATTGATACCTGAGATGTGGTGATAACTGCTTCAGCTCCAACTTAGGGGCCTTTTCAACTGAGGGTTTAGATGGTGGTCCCAACACCCTGTTTAACGGCTCATTCATCTTTTTCAGTATACTCACATTGTGAGCATTTAACACACTCTCAATTTCGCGAGCCTTACCATCATCCACTAGCCCTTGATTCAGCAACACCTTGACTAGTGGATCTTCATCTCAACCTGGCTCATAGCAACTGTAGTGTCTATCACTGTGATGGCTGCCATATCTTTATACGCCACTAGTAGCTTCACAGCCTGATAGACATCGAACACTTCCACCTTATCATGGGCTCTCATGGTGAGCCTCCCTTCTGCGATATCAATTAATGCCCCTCTTGTAGCTAGCAACGAGCGTCCGAGTATGAATGGGATCTCAGGGTCTGGCTCAAAATCTATAATGATGAAGTCCACAGGGAAAATTACAGACCCCACTTGGACTAAGACATCCTCAATAACTCCATCTAGCCATGGACTGATCTGCCAGCTATAACATAATGGTATTGGCTTAGGCTTTCCAAGCCCCAGCTTTAGGAACAAAGAAGTGGGCATGAGGTTTACGTTCGCTCCCAGATCACACAAGCCCCTAGTATTCAGACGACTCCCCATAGTCACTTGCACAGTAAAGCTCCCTGAATCTTTTAACTTTGCTGACAAGTGTGATTTGTAGAGAATTTTCAAGCTGCAAGCCTCTGTCAGTGCAACAGTCTCATATTCAACCCACTTAGTTGTGTTAGCAAAAATATCTTTGGCATATTTTGGGATTCCCTGCAAAACATCAATCAATGGTAAGTTAATATGTACCTGTTTTAGCAGCCCGATGAACTTCTGAAAGCAATCATCCTCTTTCTTCTTCTTGAGCTTTTATGGGAATGGAGGAGGAGGTTTTGGAAATGGAGTTGCCTCACCAGTGCTTGGGCTAGGAGTGCCAGCCTTATTGTTCTGTATAGCGTTCTGATCATCCATCTTTTTCTTCTTGGGGAACAATTCAGTTAAAGGTCGTCCACTCCTGACCGCATTCACCTACTTTGGGTAGGGGTTAGTGTTACCAGGTAGGCCTTCTTGAGGTCTAGAATTTATTGAGCTGGCCAACTGTCCCAATTGCTTTTCTAAGTTTTGTAGATCCTAGTTATGCCTCCGAATCTCCTCTTCTTGCATGTTCTGGTTTGCCAAGATCTGCCTCAACAACTCACTATCTGTCATGATGTTGGGATTGGCCTGTCTTGCAGGTTGCTGGGCCAGTTGATTCTGATATGCATTTCCACCACATGGTCTTTGTTGAGGTGGCCTATGATTCTGCTGATTTCCACCCCATGAGGAGTTTGGGTGATTCCTCCAATTGGGGTTATATGTGTTCCCTAATCTTTAATATCCCCCTCTATTAGTATTGCCCACAAAGTTTACTGCCTCTGGATTGTCTCTGCATGATTCTGTCGTGTGGTCACCTCCCCCACAAACATCATACCAACCCAGTTGTTACTGTTGTACCATATCGACTGGGCTTGTTGCTGACCTAATGCTAATGCTGCTTGTTGTTGTATACCCAAAGCCAATAACGTTTGTGGTCATCATGTTCCGCATAACTGCCATTTGAACTTGCAGGCTTGTTATTGCATCAATTTAGAATATCCTGGCCTACTTCTGGACTGTTGGTCGGCTGGATCCTCCATTCTATTATGTATTACCCTGAGCAATTCTGTTGAGAAGAGCATACAACTCGTCGTATGTCTTCTCAATGCTTGACCCCTACAACTAAATCAAGAAGAATCTTGGTATTGGGTTCCAACCCTTCAATGAAGGTATGGACTAGTACCTCGTTATCCAGACAATGGTATGGGTAATTGATCAATAGAGTTTTGAACTTATCTCACGCTTGATATAGATTCTCCCTAGACCTCTACTTGAAATTTAGGATCTCGCTTTTAAGTTTGGCTGTCTTGCCAAATGAGAAAAATCGAGTGAGAAACTTACGAGCCAGATCATCACAAGATGCTATGGAGATTGGTGGCTCAATTTACAACCACCTTCGAGCTTTCCCCAACAGTGAAAAAGGGAACAAAGTCATCCTCACATAGTCACGGTTCATCTTCGTAGGAATGAAAATATCAGCAATCTCGAGTAAATTTTGAAAAGAAGCCCCGTGAACTGTCCCGTAGAGTGTAACAGTTAGACTATATTCTGTTTGAGCTCTCACCGGCCACCAGGGTCAGGCTTGACAGAACAGTTAGTAACATTGGTGGTTCTCAGGGTTGCTACATCCCTTACTGGGCTTGGTGTCGATGGTGCATCAATAGCAGTTGCTAGTGGTAAAGGTGGGTTGTTGTTTGTCATATTCTCCACAACAGGATCAACCTCCACCTTCTTATCCTCTTGCTCCTCCTGTTGTACGAGTTCAATTGGCAGTGTTTCAAATAGAACCCCTGCTCTCCTCTTGGATTGACGAAAACAAGAGTCCTTATCTTATAACTTAATTATCAATCACCTACACAAAAACACCGCTAAGATCAAATGTAGCGAAACCACAAAATAAGACTACTTTGATAATCAACCTATTTGTTTCAAATAGCCGGCAACAGCGCCAAAAAATAGTTGCTCCCCAGTAGGCATAAGTGTATGTGGTCTCACTAGTAATATAGTGGCCCTAATTAAAGAGTCGGGTTGTCAAACCCAAAGGATTTGAATTAAATCGGTCACCAATCTCAGTTATCACATTTATGGTGCTTGAGTAAAATGAGATTTGAGTAAATAAGTAAAATGACAGTAAAGAACAAATTTCCACTAAATTAATATGAATTTTATTACAAGATATCTATTGATGAGAAATTCCAAAGTTGTAATCTTTACGACTCTGTTTAGCCTTAACAATATCTATCTATGTCTGGTTTCCTGACTAATAATTCACGGGGTTTTATATATCTAAACAGAATTGCACGCCTCTGTCGGCCTACCATTATTGACTGCCTAACTATATCGTTGAGTGGGGATAGACAGACTAATAAAAATATATTAAAGTTATCTTCCCATATTATGAACCGAGCGAGGTGTAAGGGTAGTTGTCACTGGTCTCCCTTACACGAATGTTACCTAAAAAAAATAAAAAATCGTGGTTAGTTTCCTAGTGTTGAACAAGTTCCCTATACTACTGTGTTCTATCAACTTCAACATCTCTCGAATCCAGAATGAACAAGTAATTTACCCCCTAGTTGATTAGGCTAACAAGTATACATAGAAATAGCATAGGAATGACCGAAAGAAACCATTCATAAACATTCAAAGTTAAGAACTACACATTGTCTATGGCTACAACCATAGAATATGGATAGTTAGCCACTAATGGACGTGAAATACATCATAAATGAATTGAAAAACATCAAAAACCAAAAGCTAAAGATTAAACTAACCAAAATATTGTGGAAAAGAGTTGTCCATCATCCCTACTGCAGTTCTTGTGTAAAATGACAGAATCTGAACCTAAAGTATATGATAGAATAATAATAAAAATCCCATAATTTGACTTTTCTGCATCGGATCCTCAAGTCCGCTACACGAACCCCTTGTATTTTTGACTTTTAGCTTAATTTGCTGACTAGGCCATTTTACATAACTTTTGCACAGGTTCGCGACGTGAACCTTGCACACTTTTCAGCTTCGCACCTTTTTCTGCATTTTTCAGCTTTTACAACCTTGTTCCAAGTCTGCCACATGGACTTTTGGTCTTTTGGCTGCTTCCAACAACTTTTATCCTTCGAATTCCACGTTGTGTTCTTCCCTCAACTCCGATTTTAACTCCAGACTTTCCCAATTAAAGTAAAATCCTGCAAGAACACAACCAACCGGCTCACTCGACCCTGTGCTAGCAAAATAAGAGAAAAATACACTAAAAACACCTAAACTCTATGAATTTATCCTCTGACTTGTCTCTATTTATGGGTATTATTGGCTAATTAGGCGTATAAATACGTCTAAGATCAGTATGTATATTGATGTATGGCTGAAAGTAGAATTAATGAAGAATAGGCCAGTTCACGGGAAATTGGGCCAAGAAATTGACCTGAAATGGGTTTTAAAATAGGCCCAATTGGTCTGAAAATACGGGTTAAAAAAGGATGGGAATTAAATTGAAAAATTGATCATTTTAATTATAATTATGGCCAATTGAGGATTTAAAAAGTAGTTGAATTGAATTAGTTAAAATAATTTGGCCACAAGATGAATTAATTTAAATCAATTAAAGAGCCTCTTAAAATTATCGAGTGGAAATAATTAATTGAACTATTAACTAATTAAGTCTAACATAATTTACAATCAAACTAAGGTAATTGACAAAAATAAAATCTTTTTGAAAAGTTATGAAAAAAGTAATAATTAAATTCATAATTACATATATATAAATATGTGTATAATATATATTACTTCTATTATATAAGCTACAAGCATGTACGAACACTGCATCAAATAGTAGTACAAATAGCATTCAATAGTGTACCAACGAGGTCATTTTGAAAATTTATTTTTCAAGGTACATTTTAATTCACTTACAACTCTTTTACTATGACACCTGTTAACCTATACAACTTTTGTAAAAGCTAATTTATTTCAATATAATAATGATTAATGGGTGTACTTTTTTCTGCCAACATGTTATATATTTGTGTTTATACTTTTTCTTACAGTTATATTTCCAAAAAAACCTCACATTTTCTTTTTTCTCCAAATTCGAAGCCAACACTTTGGTGAGTTTTTACTGCACTTTACTGTTTGTAATAGTCCTTTTTGGATTGGTTGTACATACATCTCAATTATTTCTAAGAAAAAGATGGCTAAGGAGATGGTACAAGTTCAAAGAAAGATGTCTATTTTTTAAGCAAATAGAAAAAAGAAACGAAGATTTCACAGGAGTGGTTTGTTCGACTCTTCCGAGGGTATGATTTTATAAGTTCTCTCGGTTGTGGTTTCTAAATTTTTTTTCCTTTTCTTTCTTCCTTATACAAATTTATATCCATTTTCTTTGAATGTTTGTGCTTTTTTGTTTCAATTTTAAATCTTTTACACGCATGTCATCAGTTCTGTTTGATTTGCAATTACATAGGATCCATGTCATTCTGTACTTTCTAGAATTGGTCGTTGAACAATGGAAGGACCAAATTCATTCTAATTATCCTTATGATCCACATTTGAAATAAAAATTTCAGAACAAGGTTTATAAAAGAAGGTTAGGTTTAAATATGAAAGTATTATAAAAACAAGAGATGTCTAGATTTCTAGCTTACAAAATACCAGTCTCCAAACTAATTGTGATTGGTTGTTATAACTCTTATCCTGAAAATGGTACAGTTGTGCTCTAATTAATCCAACTCCAATTTGAATGTTGATTGAATGATATGCAAAGTCCGAGAGTTTTGGTATATTCGTAAACTCGGATCTTAGCTCCAAAGGCGTTCTTTACCATATAGATGCTCAAAAAGGAATATATTGTAGTTGTATTACCAGAAATCGAAGTCCCCCGTACAAATGAGTGAAGTAAATTATTTGTAGGTGAGACCGAAGCCAATAGGAAAGTTCCAATTGATCCCTAAGGTACTGAAATAGCGGGAGAGGACCAATTGTTATTGCGTGCTAATGCAATTTCAAGACACGTCCAGTTCTAAGTGACATAAAAAAAAGGTTTGTGGTGTTATGAACTATCAAAAGCTATCTTGAGAAGCTTGCTCAAAATGATAGGCTCCCTGTTCAGATATCTCACTACGAGCACCACCGACTTACAATGTCATAGATGGGAGCCAACTGCACCTCCTGCGTTTGCTTCTTCCAAAATGAGTCATCAGTTATCTACTAACCTGGTATCGAGTGAAAAACGAGAAAATCAGGAGGTGAGATTTGAGTTGCTGAAAATGAAGACAGAGTTGATAGAAATTTAAAAACCGAATTCAAGCAGGTCAGCTACCAGCAGTCCTTTGGTCATCTCTCATCTCTCATCTATGTGCTGCTAAACCTTATTTGCCAAGAAAATCCAACTTCATAAGCCCAATATCGAAAGATTTATTTGAGCTGAGGTGAAGTCCAAAATAAATAGAGTAAAGATGGCTTGATTTCATATCGTGATTTGTATTAAGCTATAATGTCGGGTATGATGCAATTGCAGTAACATATGTATTGCCAGCCTAAGTATTACAGGTGGCAGTGAAGTTGGCAACTAATTGAGAAGCAGCTAAAGACGACATCCACATGAACATATATATTTGATATTACTTAGCTCCCAATTCGCCCTCTATTTTACATCTTATTGCAACAGCTAGAAAGTCATTTGGGCAAAACTGCAAAAGAGAATGTTAGAGAAACCTAGACACCAGTTCAACATGATGTTTTTAGTTTGGTCATTGTATTACAGGTCCGAAGAGCACCATGTTAGTAGATTGCCAGTTAGTTCAGTGTACTGTGTCGAATCTTGACAATATATATAATTTAATGTGATACTGAAATGTTCTTTTATTTTAACTGCATACATCTTCATCAAAATGATCACAAATTGAAAATGTAAAATGTTGGAGCACGGGTCATGCCCATCTAGTATATATATATAATTTTGAAGATTGTCACTAAAAATGACTTCAAAATATTTTGACTTTTCAAAATAATTATTTCATCTTGTTGAAAAATTGAAGAAACTTGATAAGTAATTTATATTGTGGATAGTAAAAGTTGAATGTCAGCAACCACATTTGCCTTGCCCGAATGACACAAAATAGAGAGATCATAATTGGCCAGTAATTCAATCTATTGCCTCTGTCTGAAATTCAAATTGCTGAGTCATAATAAACTGCAAGCTCTGGTAGCTTATATAGATATCAAAATGAATGCCATATAAATGGTGCATCCAGATCTTGAGCGCAAATACTATCACCGCTAACTCTAAGTCGTGCACAAGGTAGTTACATTCGTGGACTCACAACTCACGAAAAGCATAGGCAATAACCTGACCTTTCTGCTTTAACACACAACCTAAACCGATACGAGAGGTATCACAATATACAACAAAGCTCTCTTCCTTGGCACGGAGGGTCAAAACAGGAGCAGTAGTCAAATAACTATTTCAACTGCAGAAAACTAGTCTCAAACTCATTGGACCATACAACAACACACCCAGACGAGTCAATCGAGTCAATGGAGCAGCAACAATAGAGAAACCCTCAACAAATTGTCTACAATACCCTGCTAGCCCCCTGTAACTGATCAAATAAATCGTCAATACGCGGCAGAGGATAACAGTTCTTTACCATCACTCTATTTAGTTGTGGATAGTCAATAAACATCCAGAAAATCCCATCTTCTTTTTTCATAAACAGAACAGAGGCTCCCAAGATGAAGCACTCAGTCGTATAAAATCCTGATCAAGCAAGCCCTGAAGCTGAGTACTGAGCTCCTTAAACTTTGGAGGATCCATTTGGTATGGTGAAATGTTTTGGTGACAACCTAAGCGAATTAGAAGGAAATATATTAGGAAACACACAAACCATGGGCATTGACTGCACAATAAGAGCCTCAGTTGTCACAACGCGAATATGGGCTAAATAGGCTAAACACTTTTAGGATATCAATCTCTAAGCCTTAATATATAAATAATACCAGTCGGTACTCGACTCACAAACCTTTTTCATACAACTAGGGACATCCTCGGTATTATTAAGGTGACAAACGTAATGACCTAATTGGTCATTTTTAGCTTGTTTTTGAAATTACTATTACCCTTTTTAAAATTACTTTGGGCCTATTGTGAACTATATGTATTGTTGGAACTGAAATCGGGAGTTTTAAAGATGAAAATATGAGTGTTGGCAGTTTTGAAAGCTTAAATTGTTGAAAAAGTGAGTTTTTGTACCATTCTCAATTTCGAGTGTTGGATGGGAGATCTCTCAATTCCATTAGCTTCGAAACGTTGAAACTAGTCTTTGAGAAGTTACAGAATTAAATTCGAAGTTAAAATGAGGTTTTTAGGCTCAAAGTTGCATTTTTAGTTATTTTCAAAATCAAAGTTTAACTTTGGTCAACATTTGGAGTTCGTAAGCTCGTATCAAAATTTCAACAGTTTCAGTAGTTTTGGATGGTGAAACTAACGCTAGAAATGGTCTCGTCATAATTTTTGTAGTTGTCGAGGGAGGTTTTGGTATTCTGAGTTTTAAACTAGCTTATTTGACTTGTATGGGTAAATGTGTCATAGAGATCTCAGAATCGAATTCTAATTATTTAGTTTAGTTTGGATCGTTGTTTCTGGTATAGATATATATATGGTTTGTGTAATTCTGATGTCGAATGAGTTCTGTGTGCTCATTTCGAGTTTTGGTTGGATATGTGATTTTGCTGGTGCAGACACATTACTTCTCTGCTTTCGCAGAGGATTGACCCGCATTCGTGGAGTGATGTGGCATTTCCTATTCTCCATGATCCGTGGATAGGCTCCACATTTGCGGAGCACACGTGTGTGGCCTCCCTCCAGTTTACTCTTTGCGTTCGCGGGTTGGTCTTCGCGATTGATTAACTTCTTAGTGTTCGTAGGACTCCAGCAGTACTCACAAAGTCTTTTGTTACCAGCATTGTTTTAATACCGAGGGCCACCATTTTTACTTATTTTCACGACCTTAAAGCTTTTTGGGAGATTTTGAACAGAGGTTTATCAAGATTTGTCTTGGGCAAGTGATCCTAACTCTAAATTAATTCTTTTTCATATGTTTTATCTTGATTTTGTCTTAAATTTCATGATTTTGAATGTTCCAAATTGGGAATTTTCAGACAGTGATTTCCAAATTGGGAATTTAAGTGTTGATTTCTCATGCGTTTTAAACCAGATTTTAGTGAGATTTTCACCCACGAACTCCATTTTTCATGTAGAACTTGATTCTAAATTATTTTTCAAATTTGGGAACTTACAATTTTAGCCCTAATTCTGATCATTTTGCCCTTAGGCCTAAATTGTACCAATATGGGTATCAAAATGCACCTCTTGACGTGTAGTATCTATTTTTGATAGTGATTGATCGATCAAAAAATCGATTGTTGGCTTGAGTTGATTGAAAGCTTGTCCAAGTGCGATTTCGATGAGATACATTTGGCTAATATTTTTGGGACTGGATTTGAGTTATTGATCATATTCATGTAATAATTGTAAGATTTAGATTGATGTTTGAGCCTATCACGTGATATGATTGAAATTGATGAAAATATGATACCGATTATGTCGAAAATTGACTAAATGGTGATACTATTGATAAATAGAGATGAAATCATGAGATTTGAGATAAATTTGATATTATTATGATAAAATGGGACATATAAAAAAATGAACTTCATACGCTAGCGGAAAAATGTGTCGTTTTTATAAAAAAAAAATATTTATACAAACGAAAACAAACACAGTACTACCACACACAATAGAGTTGTAGCTTCAGTCATCATACCAGCCTCATCCATAGTACTTGCTGAAACAAATTGCCCATTATATGGTCCTCTATGGTGACTCCCATGCACAACAACCATAGGCCTACAGTGATCAAAGCCTCTAATAAAATCATGTAGAGCAACAAATACGTAAAGGAATTCACATTTATATGTTTTATTTAACCATATATGCGATCTTGGACACGTAACATCCAACATGTATAAATAAGTTGACAGTTTGTTATACGATCCAGATGGTGTCGCACACAAAGAATTCAAAGTCTTTTCTTTCACTCTCCATGCTAACATGTATGTAATATCGACTCCGAGATCCATTTTGACATAATCTTTTATATCTAAAGGTTGTACTTTCATTTGTGATTTTTCAAACTAGGCCTTACAAGTCCACCCACTAGATTACTTGTTGCCTACCTTTGTGAGTAAACTCTATCCTTCAAAGGACAAGGATGATCCATGTTGAACATTCTGATGCGAAACATACCAGACTTATTAATTGCAGAAGCTTCATCAGTCATTCACAGTCATTAGATTTGCAAACAACAGTACAACTGCAATCATATGCAAAAAAAAAAAAAGAATTATTTAGGCTGCTTTATACATAAAAAAACAAAAATCATATTACACTGATGATTCATACTAATTTGTTTAACAAAAACAGAAACTCAATGAAAAAAATATTTATAAAAGAGAAAATTAGATGTATCTGTATATATCTTATCGCATTCGATTTCGTAGACTTGAATTGGAACATATGTGCAATTGCATATTGGGTCATTAACAGCCTTCAACGTAGACTTATCTCTGTTTACTTGATCTACTTCAATGTGTTTATGCGACAGATCTATTATGACTTCAGTCCAGTCTCCAGAACCTAAAGCATGTAGCGGCTCCACTAACTCATCGACTGTCAGTTCACGCATTTCAAAATCATCTAATTCTACCATGACATTGCCTTCAAGCAGAGAAATTGTTCTATCGGTTGAACTTTCACCAACATTAGTCTCGACCATATCCTTATCAAAGATACTTTCACAAATGGATACACATTAAAATCATTGCTAGCTTTCTTTAACATTACATAAACTCTCACACCCATATCATTACGAATCGCCATAAGTGTATTACTTTGCTCAACTTTGTACTCCATTCTCAATACCTTTTTAGTAAGATCAGCCCCTAGTTATTTTGTAATCAATGCATGTAATTTCATATAAATTGCATGTTCTTTAAGAAAATACCTTTCAAAGTATAGTCAACGTAACACTTTTCACCATCTCATTGTCCAGAATATAACCATTGAAGCCATTGTTGTATAAAATGAAATTGAGTGAGTTAGAAATATAGTTTATTTATTATACAAAAAATTATTATATTTGACATAATCACAACTAGCATATACAATTACTTGCATATTTTTTTTGGTATATATAACAGAAATGTATATCTGAATTCTCAGTAATACTACTTTTATGCACATACAACTACCAAAATTTGTATATACAATATAAAAATTACACTCGTCATTAGTGTCGGCAAAATGAATTCATATTTTGGTAACCCACCCATATTTTAGTAGTTTGGATGAATGACTTTTTTAGAGGGGTAAAATATGGGTTGAAACTCATATTCAACCCATAAAAATATGGGTATTCATAGGTAAAATATGATTTAATCAAATGAGTTAAGTTTCTAACTTCTTCTCACTCAAAATTCATTATGCTTCTAATTTTTTTTTCTATGTTTTGTTGACTCAAATATTTTGAAAATTTAAATTTAAATAAACTACCTCTAAAAAGTAGAAAAATATTTGTCAAAACTCTCCTCCAATTCCAAATTACAATTCTTTTCATACTCCACTCAATACCACAATTCCACCATAAGCCCTCAACCCCCCATCCTTCCACCCCCAAAGAAAATCAATTTTTTTTTAAAAAAAATTCTTTATAAAAAATTCAAATTTTATTATAAAAGTTGTAAATCCAGTTGAAAAACTTGCTACAGTGAGAAAACCCAACAAAATGAGCCACTACAAATTAAGATTATAAGCATGAAATCAATATGAGAAAAATTGAAAGTTGAATTTTTTTTAAAAAAATAATTTTTAAAATATTATTCTTTTATTCCACTCTAATACTTGACCCCTCTCAGTTCGAGTGTCGGGATTGAATTCCGAGTCAAAAGTTGTATGTAAGGTCCTGTTAGAAGTCGGCTCCTGTGATTAATTTGGAATCGGGATCGAATCTCAATTTAAAAGTCGAATCTGGCATTGGTGTCAAATTTAGTTTTATGATACAATACAATTAAATAAAATATTTTTAATATTTTTCATCCAAAAATAAAGTAAAATATTTTATTCATATTGAATTTTAAAGTTTGTAGAGTATTATTTGCTCATTAAAATATGGATAAACTAATATTTTACCTAATTCATTTTTTATCAAATTCATTTTTACCTATTTAAAATATGAACGGGTTAAATTATTACTCATTTTATATTAACCCATTTTTAGCCTGCCCTTTTGCCACCACTCTCATCACCATCAATCCATAGACTTATACCTAGACCCATACTTACATAGACACTAATATTTATAATTATACTTATACATCAACTTATTTTGTTAAAATAAAAATCACAAATCTAGATATGTACGTGAACAAATAAAAATATTTATACACCCAAGTCCATATGCGAACAAATAAATCACGTCAAAAAAATTCATGTGTATGTGAACAAATAAAATTCTTTATACATCTAAAATTATATGCGAACAAATAAATCACGCCAAAAAAGCTTAACTGTTTAAACAAACAACATTAACATTTTTATATATACATTCATCCAACAAAATATCACTTGTTCGTATTCCTGATGTTCCGATTAAAAAAGAGACTCAAAAAAGAAAAGTTCTTTACCAATCATATACTTGTAGACGTCAACGTAAACACTAAAAGTATCAACGTAGAAACGTACTTTATTATTAGAAATCACGAATAGAAACAAAGAACAACAACCACAAGGAATCTGCAAAAAAAGAAATGATAAAATTCACTGAATTGAATATATAAATTCAGTAATTCGTATAATAGCGTCAACTCACATGAATAAATGTATCAAAAGGAAATTAATTTTTTTCTCACCAAATTTTCGTATAATGTGCTGAAAATTTTGCATTGTTCTTCTCGATCTAGCGCAAACCAGACAACCATGATTTTTTTTTTTTTGATATAAAGATTCATATATATATGGTAACTAATATTTTATTAACCATCAAATTAAGCTTTACAAAACTATAGCAATTTTTTCTCAATTGCTATCTCAATGAAAAACTTAGAGTAGCAGCTATCCTAATCTAATAAAGATTCATATTACAATAACAACAACATACCCAGTAGAATCCCATAAGTGGATCGGGGAGGGTGAAATCCTCACAAGGTAGAAAGGTTGTTTCAGGTATAAAGATTCATATTAGGTGTTATGCCGAAATTTGACCGGCTTTTTAAAATAAATAATTTGAAAATAGTTTCGAAAATCGAGAATCAATTTAAACTCAATTGATTTGAATAAAATTCATCCTCGAGATTCGGTTTGACTTAGAGTCGCCACCTAATTTTAAGGATAATTAGGAAACCGAAAATATTTTTAAAAGACCTAACAGAAAAATCTTTTAA
>JAABOM020011643.1:0-19487 GCA_011800125.2 Solanum clarkiae | reverse complement strand
ATTATTATTATTATTATTATTATTATTATTATTATTATTATTATTATTATTATTATTATTATTATTATTATTGTTGTCATATTAATAGAATTTTTTTTTGATATTTAGGGTACAAGCTGTAGTGGGAAGTCCCTACCATTGATTAATCTTGATAATGCATGTTCAATTAATATCCATTTGTGGTAATAATGGGGATACTATTGTTACGATAATCACTGATAATTGAGGTAAAGATTCTGTGCAAAGAGAAAAGAAATGTGAAGTGGAGGAACCATAATTGTTTGTCTAGGATGTTTGTAATCATTTCTCCCATTGTGAGTATTTCTTTAATACTAAATGGGTAAACAGAAAGTAATGGCAAATCGTGCCATCCAAGTTCCACTTAATTGCTTTTTCTCTATTTTGAG
Organism: Solanum clarkiae; assembly: GCA_011800125.2. NCBI lineage: Eukaryota > Viridiplantae > Streptophyta > Magnoliopsida > Solanales > Solanaceae > Solanum > Solanum clarkiae. The sequence continues at coordinate 19,080 of JAABOM020011643.1, read as the reverse complement.
CAATACTTGCCTATATATATTCTGAGCATTTTGCTCATTTACACACACAAAGAAGGCAAAAATCAACAGAAAAATAATAGAGTGATTAATAAGTTTGAGAGTTTTTTTTAGTTGAAGAGAAATCAATTGCTTCAGGTAAAAATCTTCATATATTCAATTCTTGTTCACAAATATCATTAGAATTATATTATTTGAAGAATTTAAGATTAAATTCTAGACTTGAAATTTTGGAAATTGATAACGAAATTGGTTGGTCTTTGGGTCTAGGCTAGACATATAGTAATATGGGATTTGTTAGTTTTGAAATCTTATGGTGATAATTTATCTAACTAGATCGTGGTGCTACGGATTCCATTCAAAAAGGAAAGGCTAAAGTATTAGATGGACCGTGATTTGACTAAGGCAAGTGGACTTTCAAAACTTTGTAATTCTCGTAGAATTCTCAAATTTTCCTTTCTCCTATGTGTAATACGTGAAATATTTTGATATTATACGAAATGTGACGATTAAAAATGTAAATGTGAGTTGGCGTGTTATTATGGTACTTGAATTGACAAATGTGGTTAAGTGATGAGAATTATATATTTTTGATATATATGTTATTGTGGTTGGAGATAATGAGTGGATTTATCTATGGAATTCATATCATGTTCACTCATTCCATGACATGCATATTTGCATTGATTCCAAATATTGATATGAGTGAGATGAAAAATATTGGGACCGAGGTCTTCACTGGTCGAGATATTGTGATGCCGAGGTCTTTCCCGGAGAAAGTACGATGTTAAAAACTTTATGATGATATTGTGATGCCGACGCCTTTTCCGACGAATCTATGATAATATTATGATGCTGAGCTCTTTGTCGACAAATTTATGATGATATTATGATGCCGAGGTCTTTGCCGGTGATGATGTGATGTTGAGATATTTTTCATTGATGTTATATTGCCGAGGTCTTTGCCTGCAATTTTTGCATAAGCATTGCACTTCACCCTTGCATAATATTGCATAGCAGAGTGTTATTCTTGTGATTGATTGTGCTGTCAATTTTAGCTCATGCTTTGGAATTGTGATATGGTGAATTACCATCGTTATTATGTATTGTTGGGCTGGACTAATTTTCTGTGCAGGTTGTAGTCGTGGAGATCGATTGGGATGAAAGGAGTTTGTATATTCTATTAGACTTTCTTTGTTTTGTTAGTTGACTTGCTGGGTACCGCGTGGTATTTGGTACTAACCCCTTGCTTCTACACTTGTGTAGGTTGTGAGCCGAACAGTGAATAGTATTTTCCTTGATCCTCCGAGGCTTCCCAGGAGACGTAGAGAGGTAGCTATTGACATCTAATTGACTCTCTTGTTCCTATTTCTTCTGTGCTTGTTCTATTCGAGAAGGACAATTTGCACTTGTATTTCTTTGATTTTCTGTATTGTTAGTAGCTTGTAAGCGTGACAACCAATCGTTGAGTGGTATTTAAGTTTATGGAAATTCTCAGCTTTAGTCATCTACTCTAGTCAATTACTTCTGGGCAATATGTTTATTATCCCTTGGAGTGAAGGCTGACTTGTTCTGGTGGGATTGAGCAAGTGCCATCACGCCAATTTTTGGGTCGTGACACTTAGGCTGGAGGAACATCTACATAACTAGTATTCTCACAATTGATAGAAGTATTGAAATTAATTGTTTACCTTGTGAAGATTTTGAGAGAGCAAAACAAAAAGATGTATGAGTTTTTCTTCTCTTTCTTTGATTTCTCGATTTTTCTTTCTACCACCTTATACTAAATGAAGGAGAAAATTTGTCAAATTATTTAAATAGAGAGAGAAATGTTGGATTTTGAAAATATTTGGAATGTGACAACGGTGGTCAACTCCATGAATAGGATAAGGGAGGTGCTATCAGTAAGAGCACCACTCTTTATAGGAGGGAAATACTCTGGCATACTTCTTTGCTAACTTGGCTTCTCATTTTGGAAGTACTTATGAATATCAATCTTTTCATAAACTTACCAGTTCAGGATAAAAGATAGTCATCTTTGACAAGTACAAAACACCATACATGGAATTAATTTGACAGGTTCCACATTATATTCAAAGGAGTTAGGGTTGATCGTCTCACAATGTGTAGAATGGATGTAATGACCAGACCCAACACTGTAAAATATTGTCCGCTCTTGGGCCTAGTCCATCACGGATTTGTCCCTTTGGACTCAGCCTAAAAGGCGTCTCACAATATATAGACCAGTACTTTACTTATATACCCAACATCTCTCTTGTGTTTTGCCGATGTGGGACTTCTCATCTCAAGATGGGTTATTACATACACCTCTCTCTATGTACTCAGCGTCCTCACTGAGGTTCGTCCCAATGCATGGGATTTCCTAGACTCAGACTGGGATTTGCCTAAACTCAAATAAACTCTTACCCACATCGACAAGGCTGACACAAGAGTGGCTATGGTACCACCTGGCCTAACACTGTGAAGTATTATCCGTTCTTGGGCTTAGCCAATCATGGATTTGTCCCTTTGGACTCACCACAAAATGCGTCGCACAGTATATAAACCAGTCCTTTACTTATATACCCAGCATCTATTATGTTTTGCCAATATAGGACTTCGTATCTCAAGATGGGTTGTTACAAATGGATGCAAAAGAAAAGTGCAGAGAAATAGACTACTAATTCAATATTTGGCATCTGAAATATTTTTAAGTTGGTTAAAATACTATGCATGTGGTGAGAGCTTTGAGGTGTTGCAAATGATGTGAAATCAGGAGATTGAGATTAGTGTTTTACTACAACAACTGATTATTCATACACAAGTAACATAGCGCATAAAACAAAACAGGATATCGATATTCTTGACTTAGATGGTAGTTTAACCTAGTTGAGTTCAATCCATTAAATAAGAGACTAAATAAATTGAAGCTGTTGTTGAAAGTTTCAAAGTTGCTCCTTTCGACATCTGAAGAAGAAAGGCTACATTCATTGTCAAGCCATTAGAATAGCTATACAGGGCGCTTGGCTAATCTTTTAAGAATTTAAACTTCAATGGTGATATTAGTCTCTATTGTGGGATTCAATCTATTGAATGATAGATTTAAGAAAGGAGAACTAACTTGAGATGTCAATGTCACCTGATAGAGCTTCTTGGATAAGCAACAACAACCACATACCCAGTGGAATCCCACAAGTGGGGTCTGAGTAGGGTAAAATGTACGCAGACCTTACAACTACCTCACAGAGGTAGAGACTGTTTTCTGGGAACCCTTGTCTCAAAAATTCTTAAGCAGAATAAACTAGATATGAAAAAAGAAAACAAAAAACTTACAATTGATTAAAATAAAAAATAATAAGAGATTGGAGATATCACCTGGAGTTCTGGTCATAAAATTGTTGGATGTTGCTGGAAAAATATAGGCAAATAAAAATTGAAGACGTCACCGTAAAACATCGCCCGAATCTGCTTCCCGCCGGACTATCTCATCGGAAATTCACACTGGAATCTCGAGTGCTGACGCCGCCAGATCTCTGCTGGAATGATGTACTGAAGAAAATTTTTTGGCATACAAAATGGTTTTAGAAGATGGGGCTGTCAATAGATCACCCCAAATACTTTCTCTAATTTTTAGGATTTTGGTTTGATGCAAAAATTTATAAGTTGAGTGATTTTTGGATCTGAGAAATCGGGTCAAGAGGGAGAGAAACCCAATTGCCGGAGACTCCTACTCGTCAAGGAAAAGATCTTCAAGAACCAGAGTGAAACTGAGAAAACTGAGAAAGAATCAAAAAGAGCCGCTGGAAAATCCTAATGATGGCAGATACGAGGAAAAAATGCTCAAACTTCTTCGTACCCTATACTATGATAATGCTCCTGTGTTGTCAAGATTCTTGAAGATCGTTCTCTGCGAGGAGCCTCAAAATACGAGCACCGACATCGAAGATCTGGATGCTTCGATTTCCTCTTTCTAGAATTGTCCATCTAATTCCCCTTTCCTTAATTGATTGTACTTTGTTATGCTATTTTGTTTAATTTTGGTCTCACTGTATGGGCTGAGCTGTTCTAGTTTTAAATAAAATGGCCCAATAGGTCTTCATTTAAAAAACAAAATTGAATAGAAAGAGCAAGTCTTCTATTATAAACTAAAATATTACATGCAACACCTATTTGTCCAAATAATGACTACCATGAGAAACAATCATTGTTTCATGTAGCATGTTTTAGAAAACACGGTGGTGGATGAAAACTATATATTTAGATATTCGAAAATGAATGGAAAGTTTACAGAGTGGAAACAATGTAAAGATTAACCTAAATTTCACTCAACAAATTTGAACTTGCAACTTTTTGTATTTTTTCTTTTTTAAAATTTCCCCTTTTTTCTCTCTTCGTCTGTAACGAAACAACGTAATGAAGTTAAAATATATGTTCTACATAGCAAAATATTAATGACCTCAAACTACCAGGACAAATACATTCCTTGTCATTTAATCAACTCAATTTGTTATAAAGTTTTGACGAAAAGAGCTTTTCCAGTGACGACAAAAGATTCCAGTGACCAATTTCTATACCAAATTTTATCGTCTTTCAACGGATTCTAATGAAGCATTAATAAAATGCTTTTTAGTTAAATATAGACCAGGACGTATCATTTCGTTCTTCTTTTATTTCTTGTCCAGGGTTGAAAATTAATATATATTGTGAAAATATGTAAATTTTCTTGAATTGTATTACTGTTATTTGACTTGTTTGTTGTGAAATTGAATAGGTTCTCTCTTCTTTGACATGTTTATTGTGAAGATATATCAAATTTCTTAAAGCTTTGTTTATATTTAACTTGTTTATTATAAAATTAACTTGGTTTTTGGTTTTTCTCTTCTTTTACTTGTTTGTTGTGAAAATGTATTAATTTTCTTGAATTGAGTTGCTATTATTTAACTTTTTTGTTATGAAATTAAATTGGGTTTCTCTTCCTTTACTTGTTTGTTGTAGAAAGACATCAATTTTCTTGAATTGATTTGTTGACTGTTTATTGTTAAATTGAATTGAATTTCTTTTCTTTTACTTGTTTGTTGTGGGAAACTTATTTTTAGAGAGCTTATTGAATTTCCCATAATTATTGTTTTTTATTTCTCATTTTTGTGTATTGATTATTTTGCATTGTTCCACATTATATTTTACTGTTCTATATACTATTGTATCATTGTGTTGTTGCTCTATTTTGAGTTTTTGTATCTTCTTGATCTTCTATAGTCTATCGAGTTATTGTTCTTAGTTTAGTGGTGTCAGAGACAAATGTAGACTAAGGTCATGTGTTTAGTTGGAGTCGAAGATGAGGGGTAGTAATGGTAAGAGGGGGACAGGCATAGTGAAGTTAAGAGTAGGATCATGGAACATAAGGTCACTTATAAAGAAGTCCACAGAGATAGTGAAGAGGCTTAAGAGGAAACAGATTAATATAACATGTGTTTAGGAGACTAGATGTGTAGGTACCAAATATTGGAACGTGGATGGGATTAAATTATGGTACTCTAGAGGATCTAGGGATAGAAATAGAGTCAGTATCCAAAATGAGGACCTTAGAGAGTATGTGGCTGAGATTAAGAGGATTAATGATAGGATGATGTCGATTAACTTAGTATCGGTAGATGTATTTTGAATGTTCTTAGTGCTTATGCACTTCAAGTGGGACTAGATGAGGATGTCAAAAAGCTCTTTTGGGAGGATTTAGAAGATGTTGTGAGAAGTATCCTGAACACCAAAAAGGCCTTCATTAGGAGATATTTTAATGGACATATCGGTGCAAGTTCTAGTGGTTATGAAGATATTCATGGAGGATTGGCAATGGGGGAAAGGAACGGAGGTGGGTTATCTCTCTTGGATTTTTTCTAAAGTCTTTTATTTGGTCATTGTTCATTCATGTTTTTTGAAGAGGGACATCACTTGGTTACCTTTCCTAGTATGGTAACTAAGTCTCAAATTGATTAGGAACTCTTTTAGAAGGATGATTAGAGGCCTTTGTAAGGATTGTAAGGTTATTTCGAGTAAAATATTTCCATACAACATAGGCTTTTGGTAATAGATTTAAAAATTAAGAGGGATAATAGGAAGAAGGTCCTTTAGGACTGATTGAGGATTAGATGAAGGGTTTGAATCCTACCCTTTCATAGGAGACGAGGTAGTAGTTAAGTAGTATGAGGGCTTGGAGTAATAGTGGGGTTCTGGACAATATGTGGGACATGACTACTGGTTACATTAGGAAAGTATCTACAAAGGTACTAGGGGTATCGAGAAGGTCCTTTGGTGGACGTCAAGGTGATTGGTGGTGGAACAGAGAAGTTAAGGGGCAAAGTAGAACATAAGAAGTTTGCCTATACAATGTGGTTGGAGTGTATGGATGAGGATGAAAAATGGAGGCTTAAGGATATTTGTAAGACAATGAAGACAGAAACGAAGTAGACGGTCATGAGTGCTAACATAACGACATTTAACTATTTGTATGCTTGGCCTATAAAAACCTACAAGGCATCCTACGACGCCGTCGAGCCACCTGGGACTTTTGCTAGACTCCTTACGGATGAGTTGGTATAGTTACTTTGAGAAAGTTGGCTAACACCCACGAAAAACTAGTGAAATCACCCATTTCCTATTGTTTGGCCCATAAAATCCTACTAGGCATCCTATGGCTTCACCAGTCCACCTAGGCCTCTTGTTGGGCTCGTTATGAAATGGTCAGTATAATTTTTCAGGAAAGTTGTCCTGGATCCCCGGGCAGCACCACAAAACTTGGGCTAACACCCATGAAAAACTGCTGAGATTTCCTTTTTATTGTTGCTTAGACCATAAAATCCTACCAGGCGACCTAAAGTGTCACCGTGCTACTTGGGCCTCTTTTTAGGCTCGTTACGAATAGGTTGATGTAATATTTTGGTAAAGTTGTCTTGAATCTCAGCGCAATGCCACAAACCATGGGCTGACACACATGAAAAACTGTTGAAATTGCTTATTTTCAGTTGTTTGGCCAATATAATCCTTTAAGGCGTCCAGTGATGCCGCTAGTCCACTTGGACCTCTTGGCGGGAGCCTTATGGATGGATTGGTGTAATATTTCAGGAAAGTTGGCTCGGATCTCTGGGTAGCGCCACAAACCATGGGCTAACACCCATGAAAAATTGCCAAAATCACATGTTTCATGTTGGTTGGTCAATAAAATCCAACCAAGCTTACTGTGGTGCTACGAGCCACCTTGGCCTCTTGCTGTGCTCGGTACGGATGAGTCAGTATAATTTTTCAAGAAAGTTGGCCTGAATCTCCATGCAGTGCAATTACCATGGGATAACACTTACGAAAAACTACCAAAATTACTTGTTTCTTGTTGTTTCGCCCATGAAATCCTACTAGCATCCTACGACGCTGCTGGGCCACCAGGGCCTCTCATCGGGCTTGTTGTGGAGAGGTCAATGTAATTTTTTGGGATAGTTTGCCTGGGTCCCCAAAATCTCCAGTTTCCTATTGAGTTATCCACTAAATGGTAGAAAGGCTACCTTCTCAAAGAGGAAGACTTTCAAATATAGTTAGGAGACTTTACCTAAGAAATGGGTCAATCCAGATTGATTCCTCACCTATCCTGTCAGGGGCCCGTTTTGTTGATACATTCCTCTTGAGATTTGGTCCATAAAATTCTACCATGCTTCCTACGGCACCACTGAGCCTCCTAGGCTTACTATTGGGCTCATTATGAATAGGTCGGTGTAATTTTTTGGGAATGTTGGCCTGGATCCACGACTAGTGCCACAAACTAAGGGCTAATACCCACAAAAAATTGATGAAATCACATGTTTCCTATTGCTTGGCCCATAAAATCCTACCTAGCGTCCTATAGTGCTGCCGAGCCAGCTGGGCCTCTTAACGGGCTCGTTATAGATGGGTTAGTGTAATGTTTTGGGAAATTTAGCCTAGATCCCTGAGCAACGCCACAAACTGTGGTCTAACACCCACGAAAATTTGCCTAAATTGCCTGTTTCTCGTTGATTGGCCCATAAAATCCTGCCAAGATTCCTGCGTTGACGCAGGGCCACCTTGTCCTCTTAACGGTTTCATTAGGGATTAGTCGATGTAATATTTTGGAAAAGTTGGCCCAGATCCCCAGGTAGCACCACAAACCTTGTGCTAACACCCATGAAAAACAGCCGAAATCCTTTGTTTTCTGCTATTTGGCCCATAAAATCCTACCTGGCATCCTGCTCATCCCAAGGCCATCTGAGCCTCTTGCTGAGCTTGTTACAAGTAGGTCAATGTATTTTTTTAGGTAAGTTAGCTTGGGTCCCTGGAAGTGCCACAAACAATGGGCTAACACCCACGAAAAAGTGCTAAAATCGCCTATTTCCTATTGCTTGGGCCATTAAATCATACCAGGCATCCTATGGCATAGCGGGGACACCTAGGCCTCTTGCCAATCTCATTATGGATTGGACAGGGTAATTTTTAGAGAAATTTGGCTCGGATACTCGAGCAACGGCACAATCCATGGTCTAACAGCCACAAAAACTACCGAAGTCACCTGTTTCCTGTTGCTTGGCCCATAAAATCTTGCCAGGAATCCTGCAGCACCACCAGGTTACCTGGGCCTCCTGTCGGGTTCGTTATGCATGGGTAGGTAAAACATTATGGGAACATTGGCCTGAATCCTCCGGCAGCGCCAAAAATTGTAGGCTAACACCAATGAAAACCTGTCGAAATAGCCTATTTCCTATTGCTTGGACCATAAAATCCTACTAGATATCCTACCGCACCGCCGAGCCACCAAGGCCTCTTGTTTCCTATTGCTTGGCCCATAAAATCTTATCAGGCATCCTGTGACATCACGGGAAACCTAGTCCTCTCATCAAGCTTGTTACGGATGGGTTGATGTAATTTTTAGGGATAGTTGGCCTGAATCCCCAAATAGTGCCACAAACCATGGGCTAACACCTGTGAAAAACTATTGAAATCTCTTGTTTCCTATTGCTTGTCCCATAAAATCCTACCATGCATCCTGTGGTGTTGTTGGGGCGCTGCCAAGTCACAGGGCCTCTTCTCGGGCTCGCTACAGATGAGTCAGTCTAATTTTTAAGGAAAGATTGCCTAGGTCACAGGCAGTGCTAAAAACCATGGGATAACACTCACAAAAAAGTACTGAAATCGCTTGTTTCCTGTTGCATAGTTCATAATATCCACCAGGCGTCCATCAATACTGCCGGACCACGCGGGCCTTTTGTCGCGCTTGTTAGCGATAGGGCAAATCCAAGCATCTAGCAACACCATCAGGCTACCAAGCATCTAGCAACACCATCAGGCTACCTGGGGCCCTTACCGAGCTCATTATGGATGGGCTCGGTGTACGTTTTTTGGGTTTTTGGCTCAAATCCATGGGTAGCACCATAAGAGTTGGGCTAACACCCACGAAAAACTACAAAAATTGCTTGTTTCCCATTGCTTGGCCCATAAAATCCTACCAGGCATCCTGCGACGCCATCAGGCCTCCTAGGCCTCTCATCGAGTTTGTTATGTTTGGGTGAGGGCAATTGCTTGTAAAAGTTGGCCTTGATCACCGAGTAACGCCATAAACCGTGGGCTAATACCCATAAAAAACTACTGAAATCACCTTTTTCCTATTGCTTGGCCCATAAAATCCTACCATGCGTCTTACGGTGCCGTTAGACCACCAGGGCCTCTTGTTGGGCTCATTACGGACAGGTCAGTGTAAGTGTTTGGGAAAGTTCGATTGGATCCCCGGGTAGCGCCATAAACCATGGGCTAACACCCACAAAAAACTGATAAAATTGCCTGCTTCATGTTCTTTAGCCCATAAAATCCTACCAGGCGTCCTGCGGCACCATCAGATCACTTGGGCCTCTTGCCGAGCTTGTTATGGATTGGTTAGTGTGATGTTTTTGGAAAGATTGCCTAGATCCCTAGGCCTCTCCATAAATCATAGGCTCACCTAAGAAAAACTACCAAAATCACCTGTTTCCTATTGCTTGGCTCATAAAATCCTTCCTGGCATCCAGCGTCACTGCCGGACCACGACGGCCTCTTTTCGGACACGATACAGATGTGTCAATATAATTTTTCAAGAAAGATAGCTCCATTCCTTGGACAATGCCACAAATCGTCAGTTAAAACCCATGAAAGCTACCAAAATTTCATGTTTCCTATTACTTGGCCCGTGAAATCCTACCAGGCAGTTTCTAGCGCTAGTGGGCCACCAGGGCCTCTTATTGGGCTAGTTATGAATTGCTTTGGTGTAAACTTTTTGGAAAGTTAGTTGGGATTCCTAGGAAGCGCCAAAAACCATGGGCTAATACCCATGAAAAACTGCCAAAATCACTTGTTTCCTATTGCATGGTTCATAAAATCGTTCCATCCGTCCTGCGATGTCGCCAGACCACCTGACGTCTTATCACACTCATTACAGATGGGTTAGTATAATTTTTTGGGAAAGTTGGCCTGGATTCTCGGGTAGCGCAACAAACTACAGGCTAACACCCACGTAAAACTACCAAAATTGCTTGTTTCTTATTGTTTGGCCCATAAATTCCTACCAGAAATCCTACGGTACCACCCGACCACCTAGGGCTCTTGCAGCGCTCATTATAGACGGGTCGGTAATTTTTGGAAAAGTTGGTTTGGATCCCTAACTAGAGCCATAACTATAGGCTAACACCCATGAAAAACTACAAAAATCGTCTTTTTCTTGTTGCTTAGACCACGAAATCAAAAAAGGCATTCTGTGGCCCCACGAGGCTACCTAGACCACTTGTCGGGCTTGTTATGGGCAGATCGGTGTAATTATTTCAGAAAGTTGGTTTGGATCCCTGGGCAGTGCCACAAACCATTGACTAACACCCATGAAAAAATGTTGAAATTGCCAGTTTTCTATTGCTTATACCATAAAATCATACCAAGCTCCTACAGCACCACCGAGCTTCCTGTGCCTCTTGCCGGGCTCATTACAGACTTGTCGGTAATTTTTTGGGAAAGTTGGCCTAGATCTCTGGATAGCGCCATAAATAGTGGGCCGACACCCACGAAAAACTACTGAAATCGGCTATTTCTTGATACTGGTACCATAAAATCCTACTGGGAGTTTGCGGCTCTGCCAGGACACTTGACCCAATTATCGAGCTTTAAACGGAAGAGTCATTGTTTCAGGAAACTTTTCCCTAATCCATGGTAAGAGACATAAATCGTTGGCTAATACCCACGAAAAACTATCGAAATTGCCTGTTACCTTTTGCTTGGCCTATAAAACTATACAAAGCATCCTGCAATGCCATTAGAACACTTGGGCCTCTTTCCGGGCTAGTTACGGATGGTCGGTGTAATATTTTAGGATTGTTGGCCCAGATCCTTGGGTAGCGACACAAACCATGGGATGACACCCATGAAAGCCTGCTGAAATAGTTTGTTTCCAATTCTTAGACCATAAAATCCCACTTGGCATCTTGCGGCACCACCAGGACACTTGGATCTTTTGTAGGAGTCTCTACGCATGGGTCGGTGAAATATTTCAGGAAAGTAGTCTCGAATCCCCAGGAAGTGCCATAAGCTATAGGTTAACACCTATGAAAAATTGCTGAAATCGCCTATTTACTATTACTTGGCCCATAAAATCATACCAGCAGTCCTGCATTACTGTTGGGCCACCTAGGCCTCTTGTTGGGATCGTCATGGATGAGTTGGCGTAATGTTTCATGAAATTAGGACCTTATCACCAGGCAGCGCCACAAACCATGGTCTATCACCTACGAAAAACCATCCAAAATCGCCCGCTTCCTATTTCTTGGCACATAAAATCCTGCAAAGTATCCTGCGGCACAACTGAGCTAGCTGAGCCTCTTTCCGGGCTCATTATGGATGGTTAGGTATGATTTTGTTTGAAAGTTGGCTCGAATCCCCGGCAGCACCACAAACCGTTAGCTAACACCTACAAAAAACTGCTAAAATCGCATGTTTCCTGTTGCTTAGCCCATCAAATCATACCAGGCATCCTATAGTACTGTTAGGATATCTAGACCTTTTGTGGATCTCGTTATGGATGATTCGGCGAGATTTTCTGGGAAAGCTGGACCAGATCCCTGGACAGCGCCATAAATCGTGGGCTAACACTCACAAAAAACTACTGAAATCGCTTATTTCTTGTTTCTTTGTCCATAAAATCCAACCAGTTGTCCTGCTGCACCGTTAGCCTAGCTAGGACTCTGATGGGCTCATTAAGGACAGTTAGGTCTAATTTTTTAGGAAAGGTAGCTCGAATCACCGGGCAACGCCATAAACCATGGGCTAACACCTATGAAAAACTGCTAACATCACCTGTTTCCTATTGCTTCGCCCATAAAATCCTACCGAGCATCCTGAAGATACTGTTGGGTCACCTAGGCCTGTTTTGAGGCTCATTAAGAATAGGCCAATGTAATTTTCAGGAAATTTAGCATGGATCCACGGGTAGCACCATAAATCGTGGGCTAACACCCACAAAAAGCTGCGAAAATTCCATGTTTCCTGTTGCTTGGACTATAAAATTCTACCAAGCGTCTTGCTACACCACAAAGCCACCTGAGATTCTTACGAATATAATTACGTATGGGTCAATCAATTTTTTAGGATAGTTGGCTCGGATCCCCAGGTAGCGCCACAAATCGTGGGCTAACACCTATAAAAAACTGCCAAAATTTAATGTTTTCTATTGCTTGGCCCATAAAATCCTACCATGCATTTTGCGATGCCACAAGACCACCTATGACACATGTTGGGCTCGTTGCAGACAGGTTGGTGTGATTTTTCAAGAAATTTGGTGCGGATCCCGGGCAGCGCCACAAACCATAGGCTAACACCCATGAAAAACTTCCAAAATCACCTCATTTTTGCTTCTTGGACCATAAAATCCTACTAGGCATCCTGCGGTATCTCTGGGCCACTTAGGTCTTTTGGCGGACTTGTTACGAATGGGTTGGTGTAACTTTTAAGTAAAGTTGACCTGGATCCCAGCCAGTGGCATAAACCATGGGCTAACACCCAAAAAATTGTTAAAATTGCATGTTTCTTGTTGCTTGGCCCATAAAATTAGTTAGGAGTCTTGCGGTGCAGTCGGACAAACTGTGCCTTTTGTTGGGCTCGTTACAGATGGATCAGTGTAATTTTATGAGAAATTAGGATCGGATCACCGAGCGCCACAAACCATGGACTATCACCCATGAAAAACTATCGAAATCACCCACTTTCTATTGCTTGGCCCATAAAATCCAGCAAGGTGTCTTGCGGCACCACAGGGCTACCTAAGCCTCTTTTTGGGCTCATTATGGTTGGTTACGTACTATTTTTTGGAAAGTTGGCTTAGATCCCCAGGCATCTCCATAAATCATGGGCTAACACCCATGAAAAACTATCGAAATTGCATGTTTTCTACCGCTTGGCCCATAAAATCCTACCAGGTATACTGTGATGTTGATGGGAGACCTAAGCCTCTTGTCGGGCATGATACGGACAGGCTGGTGTAATTTTACGGGAAAATTAGCCCAAATACAACCGTAGCACCATAAACTATGGGCTAACACCCACAAAAACAGTCGAAATCACCTATTTCCTATTGCTTGGCCCATAAAATCCTACCAGGCGTCTTGCGCCACCGCCGACCACCTGGGCCTCTCGCTGGGCTCGATACAGATGGGTCGATGAAATTTTTGTCTATGCTATCTAGTTTGTTTGAGTTGATGAGAACTCAATCTTGACCTACCAGTTTAACCTGTTTCCACATCTTAAATTACTAATTTGTTTTATTTACTATTTGGGTTGTGATATTAATTTTTTTACGAGAGAGTTAGAGTGGGAGCCACTTATGGAATATTTCGGGGATGGGACTTAGTTGGTATCAAAGCCCTAGGTTCATTGATCTTATTGTACCAAAATTAGTCTACAAAATCTTGTGGAACGGTATGGAGATGACTATACTTTTCTTCAAAAGGCGATATGACTTTAGGAAATATCTTTTATACTTTTCTTCGAAAGACTACATGACCATAGGGAATCTCTTTTATAATTTTTCTTCAATCCTCTTGTTGTGCTAATGTAACAACCCACATCTTACGATGCTAGTACTATGCAAATGGAACATGATATGGTTTGGTCAAATTAGCGCCAATTTTTAAGAGTGCTTGAATCTCCAATTAAAGGACAATATGTATGTCTAACACTGAAGAGGGTCGAGTGTAAATACGTTTTAAGACGAATTGTGGAGATCACAACCTTAAACAAAGTGAGAGAATTGAGGTGCTTGTAGGATTTAGTAAGCTAGCAGGTGAGTCACCTACTTGCTTAGCTTAAATTGCTAGTAAATGGAGACGAGGCCAGACGTCGAATTTGTCCAAGTCCAATTGTGAATAAAGTCCATGTTAAGGGCATAACTTTAGCCCATGTTTTAGCATCATAAATGGACTTTATTTTGATCCCAAGAATCATATAAAAAGGTCTCAAGTACATCACAACCCACTTAACCATTTGGGCCCAAACCAAGTGAAGAGAAATTTGGAAAATCGGCAGCCAAGGCCCATCAACTTTGAGACCCAATTAGGCCCAAGTGAAAGGGCCAAGATGCTGCATCACCACCTTAATAATATAAGGCTTAAACCACACAAGAAAGTTGGCCAAAATCCCCTTTAAAAAGGCTTACAAATAGCACCTTTAAGTCATTTTTAGACTTGGAATATTTCAGCTTTCACAAACTTTCTCTCCACACTTTCTTAACCTAGCAAAGCAGCCACAAGGGGACTTTTAGGGTTCTTGGAGAAGCCCTATACCTTGAAGGCAGTGGTAAATAACTTTACATATGTGTTTTGTATGGTTTTCTTATGAGAAACAAGAGACTATATTGGTTATGTTTGTGCTGAAATTTTGAACAGTATGTGTCCTAAGGATTGTTGTGAGCTTTTCTTGTTGTTCAAAAGGACTTTCTCTTCTTAGTTGGATCTATTATGAAGAAACACTTATGTACTTAAAAAAGGTTTGTTTTTTATGATTAAACCAGGATGCTGCACCACTTTTACAGTCCAAAAAAAAAAGAGTTGTTGTACAACGTTGTAATTGTGCTTTTAAGAGAAACTTGTGGGCTGATAATTGGAAATTATTGTTTCACAACCTTCACCTAATTTGAGACTATTTGTTGACTATTATAAGACTAGTTTTATGTGTAAAAACATTAGATGCAGTTTGGTTAAAGTTGGAACATATTTGGGATTGTCGACGTCAAAATTGGACAAAGGGACGTAACGTTATGCCACCTATTTGTATATTGTGTAGAATTGTTGTGTGTTATGCTTTGTGAGCTATTGTAAGACTATTATGTCACTACAACAGGCTGCACATGATATGTATATGAGAATGTGTATTAGAAAATACGATTAGGGGCGGAAAGGTTTAAAGAATACGCTTGGGTTTATAAATATCCGCTTGCTGCCCGTATGTTGTTTTTTTATGAGATTTTGCTCCCAAGATGTATTTATTGGCTGCTAAAACTAGTTTTATCACATACTATATTCTATATAAATATTTGTAGGAAGTGAAGGTTATCTTGATTTAATAGCGAGGTCGTACAGCGAGGTATGGAAGGCTACTCGATTTCATATTTCTTGGCATGAAACCTAGGTTTTTCCTTGGTATATAGAGGCTCTTATCTACTTTGACATAACAAATAGCCATGTATCCACTATTACACATGTTTATATGCTCCCATACATAGTCACTTGCAAACCTTCATACATACTTAGATACTAAGATACACGAGTTCATTCTACTACATGAAGTTCATGTGTCATTCTACCTTCTATGCATTTCATTATTTGTGTAACTTACTTCTTTCATTGTGGTGTTATCTTTTGTGATTATCTACATGCCATATATTGTATCTATAGTCCTACATCTCTAATATTACGACCACCAAAAAAATCATCTCAAAGGTAATTGAAAGATAAAGTAAAGTGTATTGCTTATTAATGGGTGGTAGCCCGAGGGGTGGAAGAATCACCTAGCCAGGGACGATCCTGTCACGGGGGGTAGCCCAATGGGTTAAATGAAAAGCCTAGCTAGGGCCGATCCCGATATAGATTTACGACTAATCAGCTGGTCATTTGTATTACATGTTGTGCACAGATTATACAATAAAGGGAAAGTAATAAAAAGAACATAAAGTACATGATCCCATAATATGACTAAGGGTGAGCTTTTATCCTACACCAGTGCATAATTTCATTTGAGTTATTACTTCATATACAGTATTTCATGCCTTACATATTCAGTACATTACCTCATACTGACGTCCCTTATGGGGGACCAGCATTTCATACTGCAGGTAAAAGTGCTAGTAGATCTCCTCAATAGGACTATAGGACATCCAACTGTTGTTACCAAGCTCCGGGTTTCTTTGGAGCTTTGTGTCTAGAGCTTATATTTTTGTATTATACAGTTAGTCAAGGTGGGGCCTGTCCCGACCCTTATCAGACACTTTTCCTTATCTAGAGACTTTGTAGACTATATAAATTATAGTGTGGTCAGGTCTCGTAGTTTAGACACCGTGCCCTAACGGCCTAGCCATATGCATTTCCTTTTGGCTTGTTATTACTGTTTACTTTCTTAAAGGCATGTTAAATGTAGAAATCCCTTATAGCATGTATAAAGACCGCATAAATACAGGTCGGTTCTACCGGGCCTTATTGGCAACGGGTGTCAGTCCACCCTAATGGGGCTTTGGGCGTGAGAGAAGTGGTATCAGAGCGGGTCGTCCTAGGGAGGCTACAAAGTTGTGTCTATGTAGAATCTTGTTTATCGATTTGTTGTGCGCAACATTTATAAGCAGGAGGCTACGTAGAATTTAGAAGTTGTTACTTTATTTTTGTTCTTTATATCGTGCCATAGAGCTAAGTGTAGTATATACATTATGTCTAATTCTAAATTGTTTTGTACAGCAAGTATGCCAGAAACCAGGCAAAACAAAGGTAGAGGGAACGGAGTAGAAGTGGTGGTTGGTATACCCAGTCAGGTGAGACAACAAAATGAGGTTAAAGAGGAGTCTTTGTCACAGACACCTCCAACTCCTCCAGCTCCAGATGAACCCGGAAGTAGTGAAATTCTCCTAGAACCACCTATTGATGCTACCGTGTAGGATCTGAAAAATGCAGTCCAACTATTGATCCGTATAGTTGCTGGCCAAGGTCAAAGACAAGAATGTCCGGTTATAGGTGCAGGTGGTGCGAATAGGGCAGTTGGCATAAGGATACGTGATTTCCTTAATTTGGACCCTTCATCCTTCATTGGGTCAGATCCTAATGAAGATCCCAAGACTTTATTGATCACAATTCAGCGCACTTTAGATGTTATACATGTGAGTGGTATAGAAGGTGTCGAGTTAGCGACATATAGGTTGAAGGGTGTGGCTATATTGTGGTATGAAGCTTAGAAGCAATCTAAGGGTATAGATGCACCTCCAATTACCTAGAAGGAGTTCAAAGAGGCATTTCTACACCATTACATTCCATTAGAGATCCGAGAGGCCCGTGCAAATCAGTTCCTAAATCTCCACCAAGGGAATATGAGTGTGAGGGAGTATATCCTTCAATTTAATTCCCTGGCCATGTATGCTCCTAATATAGTTGCTACTATGGCTGATAGAGTTCATCGATATGTGGATAGGTTGGATACGTATCTGGTTAGAGACTGTACCATCGCCTCCTTGAACAAAGACATGGATACAGTAAGAACGCAAGCTTTTGCACAGAAATTGGAGGATCAAAGGCAAAGTAGAAGGATACAAGAGTTAGAAAGAGGGCAGGCCAAGAGGGTCAGGTCTACGAGGCAGTTTACACCACCCCAAGGTGAGCTTAGACCTCATTTTTCTAATAGACTGCCTAGGACATCATCTTCCTACTCTGTATCCAGTGCTCCACCACAACTTCAGGGGTCTAGGAGAAATTAATTTGGTCCAAAAAGTGAAGGGCAAGGCGCCCGGACAATGGGATATTCAGCAAGCTGACAAATGACCCTTACGCAGCTTTCTAAATAGTGTGGAAGGAGTCATTTAGGTATCTGTCGTGTTGGGACAAACGCTTGTTATTGGTGTGATGCGCCAGGGCATATGATGAGAGATTGCCCTAGGAGGCATATGGATGATATAGCACAATCTACTGGTCAGCTATTGCATCATCATCATTAGTTCCTCTATTAGGTAGGGGTAAAAAAGTACCTATAGGTCGTGGTAGAGGTGTTAGAGGGGTAACTAGCTCTAGGAGAGTCCAGAATCGCACTTATGTTCTGGGGGTCGGCGAAATTTGGAAGCTTCACCCGATGTGATCACATGTACATTGTCCATCTTTTCACATAATGTATATGCATTAATTGATCCTAGTTCTACACTCTCATATATTACCCCACTAGTTGCTGGGAAGTTTAAGAGAACACCCAAATTATTAAACAAACCATTGGAAGTGTCTACACCAATTGGTGAATCTATTACCACTATAAGGGTTTATTATGATAGTATAGTAATGGTTTGTGACCGTGATACATTGGCTGAACTTATTGAGCTAAAAATGGTGGAATTTGAAGTTATAATAGGTATGGATTGGTTAGCTTCTTGCTATGCCACAATGGATTGCCGAACTAAGGTAGTGTGGATCCACTTTCAAAATGAGGCAGTTCTTGAATGGGAAGGCAATATTGGGGCGCCAAAAGGTAAGTTTATCTCTTATTTTAAGGCCAGAAAGATGATATCTAAAGGGTATATATGTCATTTTGTTAGAGTGAAGGATATGAGGGCAGAATCACCAACCCTTCAATCAGTTCCAGTAGTGGATGAATTCGTTGATGTGTTCCCTGAAGAACTCCCAGGCTTACCTCCAGAATGAGAAATAGATTTTGGTATTGACTTACTTCTAGGCACTCAACCCATTTCTATTCGTCCATATAGAATGGCCCCGGCAGAGTTACGTGAATTAAAAGAGCAGTTAAAAGACTTATTGGAGAAGGGTTTTATAAGACCTAGTGTGTCCCCTTGGG
>JAABOM020011613.1:0-19490 GCA_011800125.2 Solanum clarkiae | reverse complement strand
CTTTGGCAAAGTCCAAGAGGGACGTCCCACTACCATTCCTCTCCCCAAAACCAAAGCCTCCATGTACACCTTCAAACTCGCTAGTAGTCGCCCCAATATGCCCATTAAAGTCACCCCCAATGAAAATTTTTCTGTCTCCGGTATGCCTCGCACAAAACTACAAAAACAAAAAAACAAAACAAAAAAAAGAGTCTGCTCTGCATATCCAACCAATAGAAAACAACTTTGAAGGTTAAAAACATGTCATTCAAAGACAATGACTAGGAGTTAACCAACAGTGTCACCATACTACAACTAACTTCACCATGACAAACTTAATACCATCAGATAACCCAAACGGGAAAAAAAACCCACAAACTTCAAACCCAATAGCCAATGGTTTAAATGACCTATATAAACAATAATTACTATTTTAAAAATTGAAGATCATGCAAATCAATCAAAAATTTGGTAACAAATAATATAATTATCTAAAAGCCAACTTGCTGACATAATTTAATCCAAATAAAAATCAAAAAATAAAATTATTGTGCCTATTCAATCAATCATATCACCAATTGCAAACACAAAAAACTGACATAAACTTAACCAAAAATGAAACATGCAAACCTATATATCAATTTTAAAATGACATATAATATCTAGAATTTGTCCTACATCATCAACATATCCATAAATTCAAACGCCCAAAACCAACATAAACACTGAATATAAAAAAATATTATTTTTCAATATAAAAAAATAAAAAAAATTTAAAAAGTGAAAAAAAGAGAATTACATACTTTTGAACTTTTATTCACAGTTTTCTTCCTAGTCTTCTTAGGCTTCGCGCCTTGGCCATTATCAACTCTAGAACATGCAACACCCTGAGACTACGGAAGAAAAAGAAGACAAATTTATATGTAATTTTTAAAAACAAATCTAAAGTTATTTATCAAAATATAAATTTCAATGAAAACAAATATGGTACGTTGCCTTTCACATTTGCATAATTAGTTTCCTGATTCAAACAATATCTTTTCATAATTGATAATTCGTCCTCGAAATCACTGTCCTCGGGTAAATCAACTTTCTCCTTTCTTTTTCTCTTCAAAGATTTTGAAGCACCCTCTCCGGAATTCTCTTTATCGAGGACTCAACAACAATGACGTTGGGGCTACGTCCATCTTGAGGCTTGTTTCGTACTGCTGACAGAGTAAATACATTAAGATTAAAGCTTGGCCTTAAGCATCTCATAGATGTGTTATCCAAATCATTAGACTCTACATTTAAATGGGGACTTTTTCTAACAGGGGTTTTCTCTCTAGAAATGGACATGCCGGAGAAAAAAGACTAAGTGCGCACAAAAGAAAAACAAACAAAACTAAAGAAGATTGATGAACACACAAAGAATGAAAACCAAAATTACATTTCAGACATAAGTAGTAAATACCATAGATGAAAAGTAAAGAGATGATGAAGGAAGACAGAAAACCATTCTTCCATGTTGGAAAATTCAAAAAATTTTAACCAAAAAAATGGAAAAGAAGAGTACATAGAGCCGACTTTGGGAAGGTAAAAAGTAAAATAATGTGTTGTCAATTCCAGACAATTATTTACCTTTTATTTGGTTAATAATATATGCCATGGTCAAAAATCATTTTTTATACAATTTAATGTAACTTAGTACATACAAAAATGAAGAAATAAACCATAAATAATTAGTTTCTCTGACATATGTCATTCAGCATTAATTACTTTTTAAAAAAAAAAATAAAAAAATAGATAACTTTTCAGACAAAATATGTCATCCTTGCATTAATTATTTTTTTGTTTATTAAATATATAAAAAAGAAACAAAATACATAATATGACATAACTGAAAATAAAAAAACTTAAATGTGTGAGTATTTTGGGGCATTGACATGTTTTATAATTTAGCCTCTTAAAGCGTATAGTCAAGCCATTTTTCCTATATATACACCCTATATCAACCCCCCTATGGATTCCAAATCCTACAATAGCCACCTCAAAACTATTTGATTTTAAAATTTCAAGTCTTCTTTAAGACTTCAATATTTTTTTAAGTATTTTAAAATATTTAGGTTATTTATTATGTCTCTTTCGAAAAGATAAATAATAATAATAATAATAATAATAATAGTAATAATAAATAATAATATTTTCTTTAAAATTTCAAGTCCTCTTTAAAATTTCAACAAATGTTTCTTTTAAAATTATTTTCAAAACACTTAGGTTGTTTGTTATTTTTCTTTCAAGAAAGTATATACACACACTTGAAATATTTCAAGTCCTTTTTCTTAAATTAGTTTGGATTTTCTCTTCCACTTAGTTAATTTCGAAATGTTTTTTCTTAGATGTCTTAGTTGAAAATTTTAGAAGTACAAATTCTTTTAAATTCTAACTCATTTTTAGATAGATTATTTTAATTCCTTAATAAAATTACTTAATTTACTTAAATAAATTTTTACTTGAATTACCTTACATATTTTTAGTTTTAAGTTAATTTTTGAATAGTTAGTCAAATCACGTTTAATTGCTAGTCAACCGTGTGTTAATGACTATTCTAAGTGTTAATACATTCTTAAAATAGTAATAAGAACTCTTACCTATTTTCTCTAAAATTTTAAGATTTTTTCTGTTAAAATCTTTTAAATTAAGTTTTCTTAATTTCTTTAAAAAAAATTAAGTGGCACCTCTCTCTCATTTTCAAAAACTTGGTTTTTCCTTAAAATTAATTAAGTTTTAAATTCATTTTGCCTAAGATATCCTTTTTCCCATTTTACACTTGTAGCCAGCATTATAGCTAGCTACGACATAGACTTTGCTCGCTGCATAATGGAGGAGATACACGAGCGAGCTTTGAGGAAGTTGACATCTATCCTGTTCCCGTGTTTGGTTCATAGGTTATGTGTTGAGGTAGGGGTGAAGATCATCCCCAATGTGACTCTATGATCGATGTCTAGAGGACCTAGGATGCTGGCCTGTAAAGACCAATGAGACACAGTTGCACCGAGGCGAGCACCTCACCCCATAGTCCTTTTACTTGAGTTGTTCGCTAAGCCTCCGTGTCCTAAGGCTTCCACCACTACCACTGTTGCTAATGAACCCAAGATACCTTCACAAATTGATGTTGAGATGGAGACGGGGCCCACTTCTACATCCTCCACTATACCAGAGGTTGTGCCTACATTTTTTCAACATGCGAATATGGCTTATATCTCTGCAGAGTCTATTTTTAGTCCCTGGTACAACGTCAGGCTCACATTGAGTCCCAGTTGACTCAATTGTTATAGCAGATCATGCCTTCAGTTTGCAAGGCCATTTCTGAGTCCGAGGAACACATGCCAAGCTTTATATGACCACACCTAAAGAGAGATTGGCACTTTTACATGGCCGTGTGGATGCATTTGAGAAATGCATGGAGGATCACCTCAAATCAACTCAGATTCCATACATGATCGCCATCCGGATGGAGATCCAGCAGCTCCATATTGAGATGAGGATAGTAGCTCCAACACGACCGACGATTCCTATGCTAGATATTACTGCACTAGTGTTAGACTTGTTTAGAGATGAGCCCACAGCCTGCGCATCTGGAAAGAGTCACCATATGAGAAATGATGATTCTGAGGCTGGCAGCGACATGCTGAGAGGTTGGAGAGACAACAAATGGAGGCTGCTAGATAGGCCTCTATAGAGGATAAGGAGATACGATGTGCATGTGAGTAGCATGTGGCATTGGGTTCTAGACCTATAGGATAGGCTGCCATGATAGAGGAGATCACCCGACAGGTTGAGGGTGGTGATTCACAGACTAAGACTGGCACATAGGCACCCATGTATATTCTTTTTGAACCCTACTTCAGTTTTTGGTAATGTTTTGTTGCATTGAGGACAATGCAAAGCTTTTCGATGGGGTGTGGAGAGTTATAGGCCTCGACAAGTCCTATATATCCTAAGTAGAATCTTTAGAATTGGAGAAGAAAATATTGAAATCCTTAGTCCAACCTTCAGGTTTTAGCTTCAATGGGACGTTTTATTTACAGAAAGAATTATTGAGAATCCTTGAGAGAAATTTGGTAATTAAAAGCTTTTAAATGAGTTAGGAATAGTACTTTATAGAGGTTAGGTTGGTCAGGGTAGCGACAATGACGTACTTAAGGACTTAGATGGATTAGAAAAGTCAAAAACACTATTCATTAAAAACTACCGGAGTTGTTCACGAAACCCTTTCCACGAGCGGTGGAACGACTTATGGTTCGTATCTTGCCTCGTAGGTGTAATGAATCAGATTCCGTATGATGTTGTGAACACTTAGAAATTTGGTTTTCGGATGAAATTTTGACCAAGTGTTGTCCTGAGGAGAGCTGCACGAGTCGTGTGCCTTGGCACTGGCCATGGGACCCTCAGTAGAACCACACTTGGCCAATATTTCATGTTAGGAACTTTTTGGAACTAATTTTAGGGACACGACCAGGGACATGGGCCGTGTGGCTTGCCATTGGCCGTGGGACTAGTCGTTTGTCCTCCTGCTGGGTGTTAAAGTGCCTTTTTAGGCCAAGTATAGTGCCACGCCCAGGTCGCACGACTCGTGTAGCATGGGACAGGCCATTTGACCTTCCGTAAATCTCTTAGAGTGAAAATATTCTAAGTTGGGGTCACCGTCTCATAACGTTTTCGTGAAACTTTCTTAAAGTTGGGGAGACGGGAACACCACACGGACCGTGTGGCTTCACACGACTCGTGAAGGGTGCCCATTTGGTGGTTCGTGCGAAAAAAATTCTAAGTGTTGGTTCAAGATTGAAATTTTCAGAAAAATTTTCCAAGTGTCGTTTCACGGGAACTTCACACGGACCATGGAGTACCACACGGGCCGTTTTCCCTTAAGTCAAATGACTTTCGATAAATTTTTCCTCCGATCCATTAGTGGCATTTTCATAAATTCAATTATTTCTATTGGCCTTTTCAGAACTCTTATGCTATTTTATGGTCATCTAAAGACCGAAGACCTATTTCAAACGTTCAAACTCATCTCTCATAATTTTGGGACTCTCTTAAAACAACTCCAGAAGCAACTCTTGGGGATTTCAACTTGGGAGCTAAGGAACTCAACTTCTCTTCAAAATTCTTTGGGGTTTCTTCATCTTAATAAAGATATATGGGTTTCATCCTTGATTTCCTTTCAATCAAGGAGACCGAACTATTTTCAAGCAATTTTATGAATTTCTAGCTTACTTTAAATTAGGGTTTGAATATTATGATTCCTAAATTTCTATTGATGCATAGGTAGTATTTATTTGGTGATTTCAACCATTATATGGAGCTGTACTTTGGATTTATGAAACTATAAGTATGCATGTGCCCTTTAACGCTTATTTATGCATGGGTAATTATATTATGATTTTTAAATGTGGATTTAATTATATTTTTACTTGAATTACATATTATATTATGGATTTTAGATGGAATCTTAATTACCCATGCCATTATCACATTATTCATGGCATATGCATTCATGTACATGGACTATTATACAAATTATGAAGTGGGTTAAGTACAATTTTGTTATACGATATGATTTTGATAAGATATTGGTTATGACAAGAGTGTGATCACATATATGTCTATTGATTATGACTCTTTGAGCATTTTGGGTGCTTGCACCATTTTGTATATGAAAGGGATATTTCTATGCATGAACATTATGACTATGAAAGTATGGTTATGGCATTTGAGCCTAAGTATGAACTATAATGAAAGATGTTTGGCTTTTAAGCCGAAGTGTACATTAAAATGTTTTGGCAAGACTTGTGTCTCTTGAAAGCATGTATAACTACGTATATTATAAGTATTCTTGTGGGATGACAACTTAGCACTGATGGAAGGAGGGTTCTTTCTCTTTCCTCGAACTATATCCCTAGCATAGGTTTTCTTTCTGAAATGGGAGGCCCGTAAGGAAAGATGCATCTGAAATGGGAGAAGAAATAATATGATATGTTTTGATGTGAAAATACTATCCAAAATGGGATACCTATAAGGAAGGTTGCTTCATACGAATGGGAGGCCCATAAGGTGAAGCATGGTTTACCCTTCGCAAGTAAACCACCTCTTCACCAATGAGGGATAATCATCAGGATTCAAAGTAATAACTCGCTTGGTCTTACTTATCGGTTGAGGTCTCATCCCTACTGTGTATATGAGCATAATTTGCATCTCATGCATCATTGATATTGGTTTCATGACATTTTTCTATACTATACTTCTTGTTATATACCTCCTTCTATAATATATGCCCTTGTCATCTATCATTGATATGCAGGTTTTGGTAAGTTCATGTATTGCATCCCGCATACTTAGTACATTCAAATGTATTAACGCGTACTCTTTCCTACATGATTTCATCATGTAGGGACCGAGGACTTTGATCATCCACCGTTTGACGCTTAGCTCGGATTCCAAGTTTATTTGTAGTGGTGAGTTCTATCTTCCAAAGATGATCCACTATCTATCTACATTTAATATTTTTCGTTTCATTTATGTATTGAGGGTAAACCCAGAGGATGGCTTGGCCCCCGACCCATCTATGTAGAGGCACTGTTAGACATCTTGTAAACCTCCTTATGTTTTATGCTATGTGATATGACTTATGTTCTATGATACAGGTTGGTTATCTTGATTATCATTATGTGAGTTGGTTATGTGATTGATAGCTTGTTATATGTTGTGATGGAAAGATCCTAAGTCCCAAAATTCTCCCATAGAGTGAGTCCTATTTCCCCGTCCCGTAGAACTATGTGTTTATTTATATGTTCTTTCGAACCGATGATGTGAGTTTTGGTATCTTGAGGCTTGTTTGGGGACTCTCGAGTTCCCATTCACTGTGTCACATCTAGGTCCTAGGTCCGGGTCATGAAAAACATAGTATCGGACCTCTAGATTTGTAAATGATCATCGGAGTCCAACGTGCCATGTCAAGTAGAGTCCTATTTATGGGTGTAAAGTGCACCATGCCTATAAGTGGGAGGCTATGATGACATTTTAGGAACTTTGTCACTTCTTCAAGTCTTATGTCATGCTGTGAAAAGTTGGATTAGCTCTTGACCTTAAATAGTATCCTTGATCTGTTTCAGAAGATGCCTCGTGGTGGACTTGCCATACCAGCCCCGGATAATAAGGGTCAAGCACCTCAAGGGCCTATGGATGAGCCTATCTCTAATGGTGAATTCCGTACATCCTTTTCCATGCTTGCCCAAGTGGTGACTACTCAAACTAGGTAGGCCAACCTGCCTCGGGATCCTACTCCGGCTTCTAGAGTAAGGGATTTCACCCGGATGAATCCTCTAGAGTTCTTTGCGTCTAAAGCTGATGAGGATGCTCAAGAGTTCATTGATGAGCTCACCAAGGTGTTGAATGTCATGGATGTCACTTCAGAGGAGAAAGCTGAGTTGCTTGCCTATTAGTTGAAAGATGTAGCCTAGGTATGGTACACTTAGTGGTCTATAGAGAGGGTTTGTGATGATGCTGTTAATTGGGAGGAGTTCAAGTTTGTTTTCCTGGATAGTTCTTTCCACTTAAGCTTAGGGAAGCCACGATGACCAAGTTTATCAACCTTAGGCAGGGTAATATGCGTGTGAGGGATTATGCCCTCAAGTTTACTGAGCTCTCCAAGTATGCTCCAACACTTATGGCTGATCCTCGTGCAAGGATGCAAAAGTTCATTTCTAGTATCTCTGACTTGCTTGTACAAGAATGTCATAAGAACATGCTTAATCGGGATATGGACATCTCTAGACTTATGGTTTATGCTAAACAAATCAAAGGGAGAAGCTCAAAAGGAGAAGAATGCATGATCCTAAGAGGGCCCATTTTGATGGTGGTTTCTCCAACTCTTGGGGTGGTGGTTTTGGTCGCTTCCATCAAGGACAAGGTTCAGATGCTCAGGTTGCTAAAGCTAGTATACCTCCGCCTAAGGTACCAGTCGGTGGTAAACACGGATACCCATTGTGTGATAAGTGTGGCAAGAACCACACGGGTGAGTGTTGGAGTATTTTGGGTGCTTGTTACAGGTGTGATGATAAGAATCACAAGGTTGCTGATTGTCTTAAGAATCCTCCAAAGGGTCAAGGCTGGGTGGCCCAAGGTAGGTAGAGTCAAGCAAGCGTTCCTCAAGGTGTTTCTCCATGGAACAATAGATTTTATGCCCTTCATGCACGTTAGGAGTTTGAGGAGCTTCGGATGTTGTGACTGGCATGTTAAAAGTCTTTGATTTTGATGTTTATGCTTTGCTTGATCCGGGTGCAAACTTGTCTTTTATGACTCCTCTATTGGCTGTTAAGTTTGGTATGAGTCCAAAAATTTTGAAGGATCCTTACTAAGTTTATACTCCCGTGGGGGAATCTGTTGTTGCATATAGAGTCTATCATGGTTGTCCTGTTTCTGTGTTGTATAAGGTCTTCCCGTGTGATCTTGTGGAACTTGAAATGTATGATTTTGATATAATTCATGGGATGGATTCGTTGCATGCATCATATGCCTCTATAGATTGTAGAACCCGGAAGGTCAAGTTCCAACCTCCCGGTGAGCCCATTCTTTATTTCCGACCTCAAAGCTTGGAAATGATCTCCAAGGGGGTGTATATATCACATAGTGAGGGTTAAGGATGTGGAGTCCGAATTACCTGCTCATGAGTCCATTCCGGTGGTGAATGCGTTTTTGGATGTGTTTCCCGAAGACTTGCCCAGTATTCCTCCCGAAAGAGAAGTAGACTTCGGGCATAGATCTTCTTCTGGATACTCAACCTATCTCTATTTATCCCTATCATATGGCATCGACTGAGTTGAAAGAATTGAAGGATCAGTTAAATATTTTTTAGAGAAGGGTTTCATCAGGCCAAGTATATCTCCATGGGATGCTCCGGTATTATATGTAAAGAAGAAAAATGGATCTCTTCGGATGTATATCGATTATAGACAATTGAATAAGGTGACCAATAAAAACAAGTATCCATTACCTAGGATCGATGACTTATTTGACCAACTTCAAGGGGCTACTCACTTTTCGAAGATTAACCTCCATTCTGGGTATCATCAATTAAAGGTTAGAGAATGTGATATTCCTAAGACGTCCTTTCAAATGTGGTATGGGCACTATGAGTTTGTGGTGATGTAGTTTGGCCTAATTAATGCTCTGATCATGTTTATGGATCTTATGAATCGGGAGTTCAAACCATTCCTTGATAGTTTTGTGGTGGCCTTCATTGATGATATTCTCATTTATCCCCGGAGTGAGTGAGAACATATGGACCATTTGAGGTCAGTTTTGCAAACATTGTGAGAGAAGAAGTTGTATGGAAAATTTAGAAAATGTGAGTTTTGGTTGGGTGAAGTAGATTTTCTAGGTCATGTGGTGTCCAGTGATGGTATAAAGGTGGATCCGAAGAAGACCGAGGCGGTTAAGAATTGACCTAGACAGTTGACTCTTTCAGACATTCGAAGCTTCCTTAGGTTAGTGGGTTATTGTAGAAGATTCATTGAGGGGTTCTCGTCCATTGCATCTCCATGGACTAAGTTGACCCAAAAGAAGGCCAAGTTTTGTGTGGTCGGATGAGTGTGAGAAGAGTTCCAAACTTTGAATTATCGACTTACATCAACTCAGTTTTGACTCTACCAAATGGTTTGGATATGTTTGTGGTGTATTTTGATGCTTCTCAAATTAGGTTGGATTGTGTACTTATGCAACATGGTAAAGTGATAGCTTATGCATCAAGGTAATTGAAGGTGCATGAGCATAATTGCCCGACTCATGACCTTGAGTTAGCGACGGTAATTTTTGCTTTAAAAATTTGAAGGAACTATTTGTACAGGGTGCATATTGATGTTTTCACCGATCATAAGAGCTTGCAATGTGTGGTCACTCCAAGAGACCTTAACTTAAGACAAAGGAGATGGTTGGAACTCCTAAAGGATTGCAACACGAGTGTTCTATATTACCCTAGTAAGGCAAATGTAGTAGCCGATGCTCTTGGTAGGCTATCTGTGGGAAGCGTGGCTCATGTTGATCAGGAGAAGAAGGATGATATGAGATGTTCATCGTTTAGCTAGATTGGGTGTTAGAGTGGCTGATTCCAATGCTGGTGGTATACATGTTCTAAATGGGGCGAAATCCTCAGTGGTTGTGACGTGAAGGCTAAGAAATATTTAGATCTATCCTTGGTTCAATTGAAGAAATTGGTTGCCAAAAATGATATTGAGGTTTTCTCCCAACGGGGAGATAGTATGCTTCGGTATCAAGATCAGTTATGTGTTCTGGATGTGGATGATCTTAGAAAGGTGATCATGAGTGAAGCCTATAATTCGCACTATAATATTCTCCTAGGGTCTACTAAAATGTATCGTGATTTGAAGGAGGTGTATTGGTGGCATGGTGTGAAGAGCGACATACCCAAATTTGTATCCAAATGTCCAAATTGTCAATAAGTGAAGGTAGAGCATCAAAGGCCAGATGGGTTGGCCCAAGACATTGAGATTCCTACTTGGAAGTGCGAAGATTTTGTGGTTAGTTTGCCTCGAACTCGGAAGCAATTTGACTTCATTTGGGTTAACGTCGATCGAATGACTAAATTGGCTCATTTCTTACTGATCAAGACTACTTTTGGTGCCGAAGACTATGCAAAGTTGTACATCTGGGAATTAGTAAGGTTTGCATGGTGTACCTAGGTCCATCATATCAGATCAGGGTACCTAATTTACTTCTCACCTTTGGAGGTCCTTTTAAAAGGGACTTGGTACTAAGGTCAAGTTGAGCATCGCCTTTTATCCCCAAACCAATGGGCAAGCCGAGAGGACGATTCAAACTTTAGAGGATATGTTGAGGGTTTATGTGGAGTTCAAGGGTAATTAGGATGACTATGTCCCATTTATAGAGCTTATAATAATAGCTTCCATGCTAGAATGGGTATGACCCTATTTGAGGCCTTGTACGGTAGGAGGTGTAGGTCTCCGGTGTGGTGGTTTGAGTTGGGGGAGGTGGCTTTGATTGGCCCGAACTTTGTGATGGAGGCTATGGAGAAAGTGAAGTTGATGAGAGAAAGGTTTAAGACGATTCGGATACTAGGAAAAGGGATTTTGAGTTACAAATTGGGGGTTGGGTATCTGTGAAGGTCTCACCTATGAAGCGTGTGATGCGTTTGGCAAAAAGGGTAATCTGAGTCCCTAGTATATAGGCCCTTATGAGGTTACTGAGTGGATTAGGAATGTGGCATATAAGGTGGAGTTACCCCCGGATTTGAGTTTTATTCACCCGGTCTTCCATGTGTCCATGTTGAGGAAGGTGGTTGGTGATCCTAGCACTATTGTGCCTTTGGAGGGCATTGAAGTTGAGGAGAACTTGTCTTATGAGGAGGTGGCAGTGGAGATCTTGGATAGACAAGTGAAATAACTTTGTAACAAGGATGTGGCATCGGTAAAAGTGCTTTGGAGGAACCAACATGTGGAGAGTGTTACATAGGAGGCAGAGTTGGACATGATAAAGCATTATCCACATCTTTTCAAATCTACTCAAGCCTAAGGTATTAAGTTCTTCCTTTCTCGTTAGTCCCAATTTCCTCCTTGAGTCTCATGGTAGGACATGCTTACATGTGCATTAAAATGATTTTATGATGTTTTCAATGATTTTATTTCATTTTGACATGAGATTTAATGGCTTTGCGATTTTCAAATATGATAAACTATGCATGGTATCTTGTGTTTGAAAGCTTCATGTGCCAATTCAAGCCTTTCAAACCTTGTTCTTGCACATTCGAGGAAGAATGTTCCCAAAGAGAAGATGATGTAATGACCCAAACTCCGTATGATGTTGTGAACACTTGGAAATTTGGTTTTCGGATGAAATTTTGACCAAGCGTTGTCCCAGGGAGGGCTACACGAGCCATGTGCCTTGGCACTAGCTGTGTGACCCTCGGTGGAACTACACTTGGCCAATATTTCATGTGAGGGAAACTTTTGGAACTATATTTAGGGGCACGGCCAGGGACACTAGCCGTGTGACTTGCCACTGGCCGTTTGGCCGTAGGACTGGCCGTTTGGCCTACTGATGGGCGTGAAAGTGCCTTTTTAGGCCATGTGTAGCTCCATGCCCAGGTCACACGACTCATGTGGCATGGGACGGGCCGTTTAAACTCCGAAGTGAAAATATTCTAAGTATGGGGTCACCATCTTGTAACATTTTCGCAAAATTTTCCTAAGGTTGGGGAGACGGGAATACTACACAGATCGTGTGGCTTCACACGGCTTATGAAGGGTGCTTGTTTGGTGGTTCATGCGGAAAACTTCTAAGTGTTGTTTCAAGATCAAAATTTCCAGAAAAAATTTCTAAGTGTCATTTCATGGGCACTCCACACGGACCGTGAAGTGCCATATAGGCAGTTTGTCCTCAAGTCAAGCGACTTTCGGTAAATTTTTCCTCCAATCCATTAATGGCATTTTCGTAAATTCAGTTATTTCTATTGGCCTTTTGGGAATTTATATGCTATTGTATGGTCACCTAAAGACCTAAAACCTATTTCAAACATTCAAACTCATCTCTCATAATTTTGGTACTCTCTCAAAACAACTCTAAAATCAACTCTTGGGGATTTCAACTTGGGAGCTAAGGAACTCAACTTTTCTTAAAAATTCTTTGGGGTTTCTTCATCTTAGTGAAGGTATGTGGGTTTGATCCTTAATTTCCTTTCAATTAAGGAGACCCAAACTATTTTTCAAGTAATTTTATGAATTTCAGGCTTACTTTAAATTGGGGTTGTGAATATTCTGATACCTAAATTTCTATTGATGCATGGGTAGTATTTATTTGGTTATTTTAAGGTAATTTCAACCATTATATGAAGATTTACTTTGGGTTTATGAAATTATAAGTATGCATGTCCCCTTTAAGGCTTATTTATGCGTGGGTGATTATATTATGATTTTTAAATGTGGATTTAATTATGTTTTCACTTGAATTACATATTATATTATGGATTTTAGATGGAATCTTAATTACTCATGTCATTCTCTCATTATTCATGGCATATGCATTCGTGTACATGGATTATTATGGAAATCATAGAGTGGATTAAGCCCAATTTTGTTATACGATATGATTTTGATAAGATATTGGTTATGACAAGAATGTGATCACATATATGTCTATTGATTATGGATCTTTGAGCATTTTTTGTGCTTGTACTATTTTGTATATGAATGGGCTATTCCTATGCATGAACATTATGGCTATGAAAGTATGGTTTTTGGCATTTGAGCCTAAGTATGAATTATTATGAAAGATATTTTGCTTTTAAGCCTAATTGTGCATTGAAATGTTTTAGCAAGACTTGTGTCTCTTGAAAGCATGTATAACTACATATATTATAAGTATTTTTGTGGGATGATGACTTAGCACCGATGGAAGTAGGGTTCTCTCTCTTTCCTCGAACTATATGCCTAGCATGGATTTCCTTTCAAAATGGGAGGCCTATAAGGAATGATGCCTCCGAAATGGGGTTGTCTGTAAGGAAAGAAATGATATGATATAATATGATTTGATAAGATATGTTTTGATATGAAAATCCTATCCAAAATGGGAGACATGTAAAGAAGGTTGTTTCATACGAAATGGGAGGCCCATAGGGTGAAGCATGGCTTACCCTTGGAAAGTGAACCACCTCTTTCCGATGAGGGGTAATCATCGGAATTCCAAGTAATAGCTCGCTTGGTCTTACTTATGTCAGTTGAGGTCTCATCCCCACTATGTATATGAGCATCATTTGCATCTCACGCATCATTAGCATTGGTTTCATCACATCTTACTACACTACACTTATTGTTATATACTTCCTCCTATAATATGTGCCCTTGTCATCTAACATTGATATGCAGGTTTTGGTAAGTTCATACAAAGCATCTTGCATATTTAGTACATTTAAATGTTCTAGCTCATACTCTTGCCTACATGATTTCACCATGTAGGGACCGAGGACTTTGATCATCCACCGTTTGACTCTTAGGTCGGATTTCAAGTTTATTTGTAGTGTTGAGTCCTATCTTCCAAGGACGATCTACCATCTATCTACCTTTGATACTTTTCGTTTCACTTATGTATTGAGGGTGAGCCCGGGGGATGTCTTGGCCCCCAACCAATCTATGTAGAGGCATAGTTGGACATCTTGTAAACCTCCTTACATTTTATGCTATGTGATATGACTTATGTTCTATGATATG
This sequence comes from Solanum clarkiae, assembly GCA_011800125.2. NCBI lineage: Eukaryota > Viridiplantae > Streptophyta > Magnoliopsida > Solanales > Solanaceae > Solanum > Solanum clarkiae. The sequence continues at coordinate 5,232 of JAABOM020011613.1, read as the reverse complement.
GGTTGGTTTTCTTGATTATCGTTATGTTAGTTGGTTATGTGATTGACGGCTTGTTATATGTTGTGATGGAAAGATCCTAAGTCCCAGAATGCCCCCATAGAATGAGTCATATATCCCCTCCCGTAGGACTATGTGTTTATTTTTATGCTCTTCCGAACCGATGATATGAGTTTTGGTATCTTGAGGCTTGTTTGGGGACCTTGGGTTCCCATTCACCGTATTACATCTAGGATCTAGGTCCGGATCGTGACAATATGTCAGGGTGTCACAAAAGTTAGGATATCGAAATTGCAGTTTCTATCCTACGAACATGCAACACGGCTCGTAGATAAACTTATGAGTCATGGAACCCTTTGTAGGAAGACCTCAAACTTAGGCAAATTCTGACTCCTCAAGGCCTCCACCTACAACACCTATTTACGCGTTGTGCGAAATTATACGAGCTCGTCTGATAACTCATAGGTTAGCTTTTAGAATTTCCTTAACTTTTTCAATTTCACTTAGCACTTTACACGATACCACCTATGGTCCGTGGATGCATATACAGGTCATAAGCTAGTGCCTAACTCTTGACCATCAGTAAATTTTCTATCCTTCAATTTTTTGGGCTCAAAAACATGAGGAGTGTTACAATTATGATGACAAAAGGTTATTGAATGACTTGATCTATGATATGAAGTGATTATTATGCAATGTGTTGATGATGACACATGTGTTGAAAGAACAATAAAAATGATTGATGATTATTGAATAAATGATATATGTAGCCATCTTGCATGTTACGATCCAAGCCTAGGGCCTAGACGTGACACGACGAATGGGAAGTCCGGAGATAACCCAACAAGTATCTTAGCATATCATGTACACATCCTTGGTTGCGGAAGGAAAAATAAACAGCAACAAGAGTCAAATATTAAAAAGGGGATAGCGGGACTAAGGCAAGTCTTTCATAATCATGGAAACATAAGGAGAGTCAAGCTCATAAGTATATACAAATATAGTATCCAACAACACCTCTATTAGAGAATGGAGCAGGGGCCAAGGCACTTCTCGGGCTCACCCTCATAATAATAAGTATCTATCATAAAGAATAAGTTTCAACATAGCATGAGTAAAAGTAGAGATTATCCTCGGAGTTGAGGACTTACCAAAGCTTTCTTTAAGAATCGAACTAGCCACACGGTGGAGGATAATTAATAGGAGTTATGGTCCCTACATGGTAATATCATGTAGGCATAGAGTATGCGTTAGCACTTGGAATGTACTAACAATGTGGGGTACAAAGAATCAAATACATAAGCCATAATATTCAAAATGCATAATCATAATCAATAGATATATAATCTCAATATGATATGCATGATCAATGCTCATGATAAACACATTCTTGTAAAACATTTCTCTTGAATATCTTGTTCGACACAATAGAGTGACATGATTAGCTCATCCAATTACCTTGTACTAGAGGTAGGGAGTATAGCATGATTCATGACCCCTTCTAGTAGGTAACGGATAGTACATAGTATTACGTTGTACATGAGGGTAAGAACATGAATCATGACCCCTTCATGTAGATATTAGGTAATATATCATAGTAAGTCGTACATGAGGGTAAGGTATACAACATGGTTCATGACCCCTTCATGTAGACATTTGCCTTGTACTAGAGGGTGAGGAGTACAACATGATTTATGACCCCTTTTAGTATGCTTCACAATTCACAAGAGCATAAAACTTATCATAAGAGCCCATTAGTTCACGTGTAGATCATAAAGACTTATCATGATTTTAATACATACTTGGGAGACCATAATTATCTTGAAACACTTGACTTGTAAAAATCATACAATGGCACTCTAATGACTTGAGATTATTTGTTATGTAATTTTATCAAACACATGGTTCATGAGACTTGTTCAAAATCATGCAACTCAAGAGTAAAATAAGAAGAGTAAACTAAACTCAAATCAACCCACCAATATTGTAGTGAAACCCTCACTTAGGGTATCTTGAAATGCATCTTAAAATTCACAATACCTCATGGTTTTCATAATTCACATCATGCATGACTTCAATAGATTTAAATGAACTCATGGTATGGGACTAAAATAGATATTCATGCATAATCAGTCAATACTTGATAAACTCCATCATAATTTACATTCATAATTCACAATAAGAGATACCCATGAATAACACAAGTGGAAATGGGCAATTTTCACAAAAGAGAAGGTTGGGATCCATGAGTGAAAGGCCACATGGATGAAGATCCACATACCTTAAACCTTGAATTTCTTGAAATGAACTTGGATGAGACTTAAAGCTTGAGATGGGTTCTTGAGTTCCTAAATTTAGCTAGAAATCCTTGAATTTGAATGAGAGATTTTACAAAGTCTTGGAGAGGTTTTAGAGAGGATTTTATGAGTTATAGAGTTGAAAAATGAATAAATATGGAACATTTCACGCTTAAATGGGCATTGGGCTATGACGCCAATTCCCTTGAACTAAGTTGGAAAATAGGGCACAAAATGCACTGGTCCAAACCCCTGGTGCGATACGGACTAAACGTGGAGCACCAACTTACACTAGTCTGTGCCCCAGGCGTGTCGTGGCCTGGGCGCGGATAATCACTGGAATGAGAAAATTAGCAAAAATTATTTTTCACTATAGATCTTCTAAAATTCAAGTTATACCCATTTTCCACTCAATTTTTCCCCTTGATCAAGAATATGAAGTCGGATTTTTTAAATTATGCACGAATTTTAAGATATATGAAAATTATGAATATGGGGCATTTCGAAGTACATGAGGGGTGTTTTATTGCACATTCTTATACTTGTAAAATTGAGTATTGTGTTGTGATGACATGTACTTGTTAGATGTCCCGTTAATGATGAAAATTCAAAGCAAAATGATTTCGGCTAGATGATAATGAGATTGATTTGACATGATTAATAAATATATGAAAAGCGTAAACTCTGCACAATCTCATGCCTATGTGATATGTACTTATGTGATGCATTGTAAAACTAAAGGGAAATGATTCTGACTAGAAAAAAAAGAAAAGAAATGAAAAGCCTAAGGAAAATGGTTCTGGCTAGAAAAGAAAAGAAAAGGAAAGAAATGAAAAGCCATAGGGAAATGGTTCTGACTAGATATGAAAGTGAATGCCGAAAGAAAATGATTTTGGTGGATACATGGCCTATATGTGGCCTATATAGGTTCTAATCTGATTACATCATCGGATGTGTATTGCAGGACAGACATGCACCATGATTACTTGACATTTATATCGCATTACTTACATTTCATAGAATTTCATATTTTATATCATATTATTACTTACTTGAGAGTTGATATATGCATTAAGTGTGATGCATTGAATGACTTGAATCTTATATATTGTCGAGGTTAAATGTGACATGTATTGAATGACTCGAATCTTGTACATTGTTAAGATTGAACTATTGAAATGCTATGACATATATTGAATGACTTGATCTTTGTGTATTGTGAAGATTGGACTATTGAGATATTGTGATATAAGATTGTAAATGCTTATATTATCTATTTCGTGTATGCTGGTCTTTAGGTTTTATAGTTTGAATGTATGTGGTTGAAGTGGAAGGACTGCTTCTTTATTCTCTATATGTGGTTAGGTCCTCTTATTGGGTGCTTTGGTACTCATCCTTGTTTTTCTACACATGTGTGCAGGTGCGAACCCAGATCCTGCTGATTCTTTTCTTCCTCTTTTAGACCGAGTTGTTAATAGTTGGGAGGTAGTTGCTTGTTGCTTCAGTATACTCTCAAGACTGTCTGATATTTTACTAGCTTTGTTCAGACAAAGACTATTGAGATTTGTATCATTTCTTCTTATTTTGATGTATTAGAGGCTTGTATTTTGTGACAATCAATTTCTAGGGTGGTTTAGTAGGATTTATGCCTTGTAGCCCTATTATTATTAATGTTATGTTATTTTAGCTTCCGCATTATCTTGTATTATGTTGTTGTGACCCGTATAGGCTGACTTGTCTTGGGGGTAAAGACAAATATCATCACACCCAATTTTGGATCGTGACACTAAACCACGAGCCACCCCCAGGCCCCAACCATACCACCAAAAAAATGCAAAAAAGTTTTAGTTACTTTTCAAAAATATTTTTAAATTTCTTTTACTATCTCACTCTCTACCAACACCCTCCCAAAAAAATAAGTTTGATTTAAAAAAAATTACTCCCTTCGTTTGAAAAAGAATGACCTTATTTGCAGAGGTGGATCCACATAGTCTTTTATGGGTGCTCGAGCACCTATTAACCTCGATGTAAAATGTGTATTTGTATATTAGAAATATTATTAAATGTATATTATTAATGAATAAGCACCCAATGAACAACTATTGCATTTGGCTAGTTGGTTTGAAAGTGGGTGCTAGAGCTTACCTTACTTTAAGGTTGTGGGATCAATTCCCCTTGAAGGTAATTTTTAAATTGCAATTTTCTTTTAGGCTTCTAGTTCCTCTTTAATAATTTCTAAACCAAATTCTTAACTACAAATTTATAATTAACAATTTATTTTAGTTACGAAATATCGAAAAATCATTAAGTACATGTTCTAATTTTTTAAATTAATGCTCCACCTTTTCTTTATGGAATCATAAATTTTCTCATCAAAACAATATAACAACTTAACAAGTAATTTTTATATATTCATAAAGTTGTTTAATTGCTATGTAAAGGATAAGATATTCACAAGTTTAAGTGATGTTATTTATTACTTATTTTAATTTCAAAATATGAAAGTCATCGAGTACATTATAATTTGTGACTCAAAATTTTTTTTCTAATAATAATATTAAACATAGCTTTCTCATTAACTTCTTTACGATTGTGTTCAAATTTAATTAGCCTTTGCACTTATACTAGTGAACGATCGACTTTATATTAAAAAAATTAAAGCACCCACTAATTTCAAATCCTGGATCCGCTACTGCTTATTTGACATGACACAAAATTATTTAAAAAAATAAAAAGACATTTCAATTTTGTTGTTGTAAATTAATGTTATGTCAAATGTACCAAAATACCATTTAATCTTGTGGCTTAAATATGTCATGTGGAAAGTTGAAATTAAGTTTCCAAAAAAGAAAGAAATCATTCTTTTTAAAATAAATTAAAAAAGAAAGTAACTCATTCTTTTGAAAGAGAGAGTAATTTTTTTCTTGATCCCCCCCCA
>JAABOM020011602.1:0-19491 GCA_011800125.2 Solanum clarkiae | reverse complement strand
AATATGACAATGAAAAGAGTATGTTACATAAATAATGAGATGCGTATGAAATGAAACAACTCGTGAACTTTATTTAGTAACAAGAACCCATGTAACTTGGTATCCATATGTGTATGTAGATTTAGAGGTGATTATGTATGGTAGCATGTGAACATATGAATGAGTGGATACACGGTTAATAGTGGTGTCGGAGTTGGTAGTGCCTTTATGTACCAAGGAGGGATCTACGTTTCATTCCAAATGATACGAAATCAAGTAGCCTTACATACCTCGTTGTATGACCTCGTTACTACCTTGGAGTGGCTGAGTTTTCTCCCAAATATTTATCCATAGTATATTATGCAATAAGACTAGTATTAGTAGTGACAAAACATTTCTTGACAACCCAATACCATAAAAACTAACATCCAGGCAGCAAACGTTTAATTAGCGATGCGAAGACATTTCTTCACCTTTTTTTACTTATAATCGTATTTTGTAACAATCATTCTTATGTACATGTCATGTACATCTTATTTAGGACCCTTAACAGTCTTACAACAGTCAACAAGACACAACACATAATAATTCTTCACAATATACAAACAAGAGGCACAATGTTACATCCTTTTTCCACACTTCGACGACAACAATCTCGAATCTGTTTTAACTTGACCTAAATTATTTTTAACATTTTTACCACATAAAACCAGTATTAAGATAGTCCACAAATAGTCCCAAATTAGGGGAAGGTCGTGGAACAACATATTACAATTCTATACAACCTACAAATGGACAGCAAAATGTTACGTCCCTTTGCCCCATTTTTACGTTGAAAATTCCAAACCTGTTCTAATTTTAACCAAACTGTCCTCAACATATCCATACATAAAAATAGCCTTAAAATAGTCTTATAACAGTATCAAAGTAGTCATGAAGGACGTGAGGCAATAGCTTTCCCTCCAACAGCCCACAAGTTCATACTAAGAACACAATTACGATATCCTATAAGGACTCACTTTTATGGACTTTAAAAGTGGTGCAACAGCTTAGTTATATCATTAACAAGCTATATCTTGTTAAAAACATAAGTCTTACTTCATAATTCATCCAACCAATAAGAGAAAATCCTCGGTCCAAGGCTTTTGGGTCTTGGGCCCAAGTCCTTCTATGCGTGAAAATGCCTATAATTTGCCATATCTCACCCTTATATCTTCCAAGACATTCCCTAAAACCCTCTCAACCACTTAGAAAATATTTCATCTCAAATTCCAAGTCCCAAAACCCATCCAAATCTTAAGGTTTCATCCAAGCTTCAAGTCTCCATTTCAAATCTTCTTCAAGAAATTCTCCGAAGGTAAGGTATGTGGGTTTCTTTCATGGGTTCCTTTTACCCATGATGCCTAAGCTTTATTTTTTCCAAAATTGCATGATTTAAAGTTGATTTACTTATGGGTCTTATTTATTATGAATTTCACTGCATACTATGTTTAGCATGTTTTGAGCTATGAATGTAAAATCTGTTTTGAGCTTTGATGAGGGATTTTGAAATGTATTGCTTGAGGGTATTACCAAGAATATATTGGTGGTTTTACACTAGATTTTACAGCATGATTCAGCTCTTGAATTGCATGGTTTTACACTAGCACTATACCCTCGCCAAGTGTTCGATAAAATGTCCGGTCTTAGTTTTTTGAGGAAATAAAGTCCAATGCATGTCTTATGAGTTGAATGACTATATGATGATGAAAGAAATATATGTATATGATATTATCTCTATAGTCTGGGGAACATGACCAAGCCTCACTCGGGAGGTTGTAGACCCAAGTAACCATATTGAGGGATTTGTACCTCGATCTCTTTGTTCGGGAAGTGGCAAGCCCATGCAACCATGTCGAGGGTTTTATACCTTAATAACAATGTTGAGGGGGGGTTGTACCTCATCAAGCATGTTAGGAGGGGGGGTTTGTACCTCATCAACCATGTTGGGGGGTTTGTACCTCATCAACCACATGAAGGGGTTTATACCTCATGTGCCTCTCTAAGGAGGTGGTAGGCCTTTGATATTCACTAATATGGTCTCTCCTTACACATGGGTTATGTTCTACATAAGCATGGTTTACTCCAAGCAACATTCATACATGCCATATTGCTATATGCTTATTCATTGCCTATGTTATGCATTTTGTTTATGGTGCTTATCACTTGCTGCATTGCATCCTACTTATTTAGTACATTCAAACGTACTAATATATACTCTATGCTTACATGATATCACCATGTAGGAACTGTAGCCTCGCTTGAGCATCTTCCTCCACGTGGCTAGTACGATTTCTCTCAAGCTTGTTGGTGAGTCGTCCATTCCGGGGACTATGCTTGTGATCTCATGCTATGTTCTAAGACTATCTTTATTTTATGTATACATTGACTATAAGGGTGAGCCCGGTTGCTTTTCTTGGCCCCCGCTCTTATCTATATAGTAGAGGTGTTATTGGACATGTCATGTGTAATGTTATAAGCTTTGACTCTCTCTTGACTCTTATTGTTTATGATATGAAAGATGTCCTTTAGCCCAAGTTTTCCCTATTTACTATCTGTTGTTGTTATTTTATTGCTTTCGTGAGCAAGGATGCTTAATGATGTGCTAAGAGGCTTGCTGGGGTCCTTTCGGGTTCTCCTTGCACCGTGTCACATCGAGGCCCTAAACTTGGATCGTGACACCAAGAGTACAACTGTCCATTGCCATTGAGATGACCTAGTTGGATGGATCCACTCCCGTAGTTTTCATCCCTTACCCTAGCAAAGTATGGGATGACTCTGGTAGCATGGGCAAAATGCTGTATCATCACGAGGCTAATAGTGATGGCTGTCGGTTGGAGAAACTCCCCAAGCTAAAGTAAACTAATTCTTTCATACATAGTTTCAACATATGTTTTTACTTTCAATATACACTTTATCTATTATTCTTTCTATCTTATTCCATCTACTGATGTCCTTTGGACCTGCATCACTTTATGATGCAGACGTAGGTGATAGAGTCCTTCAACAAACATTACGTTGAGGACTAGCATTTCATTTAGCCATCGGTGATGCCTCTTACTAGCTAGAGGCTTTGGAGTCTTTATTTCTATTTCAGCACTTATTTTCAGTTGTGGTTACCGTGGGCATGTCACAATAGTTGTTTCAAATTATTTATTTAGAGGTTCCATAGATTGGATGACATGAGTTTCATTTCTTACTTTCAGTTATTATTGGGATATTTCCTCTATTCAGTTTGTTCAAATTATTGCATTATCTTTAGCTCATAATATCTAAACCTATCATTTATTGTTTAAATCTTCCGCTGAGTAAAGTAGCCAGGCCAAGTGGTTCACTTGGGACCAGAAATATTTCTGGGTGCTAGCCACATCCATGGTGTAAACTCAGGGTATGATAAACTTGGTATCAGAGCATAGAGTTCAAGTGTCCTAGGGTGTCTATGGAACCATGTTTAGTAGAGTTTGTATTATTGGTGTGAAGCCCGCTACATCCATAATAGGGAGGCTACAGGGCATTAGGAACTGTCACTATCAATTTTTTATTCCATTTCGTGCTTCAGAGTTTACCTCTTTCTAGTTCATTCTAATTCATGCATTCACGTATTATTTTTCAGGGCGTGCTTCCACATAGAGCTGCCAGACAAACCAGGAATAGAGTATGTCCAGTCTGGCAAAATGCAAACCAACGTAATCCACAATCCCTGAAGGACCTAGACATACAGCTGTGCCTGTTGTGCAACCACCATAAGTGGATATCTCTAATGCTGAGCTCGGCTAGGCCATCTAGACTTTCGAACAGGCAGTTATCACATAAGGAGGCCAACAGGGAGAGTGCAAACATGATGGTTCAGATCCTACTAGTGTTCGTGAATTCCTGAGGATGAACCCACCTGAGTTCATGGGGTCTGCTGTGAAGGAGGATCTTGAGAACTTCCAAAATTTATTTCAAGTTATGCACACAGGTGATATAGAGTGAATTGAGTTGGTTTCCTACTAGCTCAAGAGAGTAGCTAGACTCTAGTTCGATCATGAAAGGGAGGTAGAGCAGAAGGGGCGCCAACTTTGAGTTGGTAGTGTTCGAGGAGGCCATTCTGGGACAGTACTTTCCCAAAGAGTTGAGGCAGGCTAAGGTGAGGGAGTTTTTAAATATGAAGTAGGAAGCTATGAGTGTATGGGAGTACAACCTCAAATTCACTCAGCAGTCTCATTATGCTTTACTATGGTGGCAGACATGCGTACAAGGATGGATTTATTTGTATCAGGGCTCTTGAATGACTAAGAGAGAGGGTAGAAATGCTATGCTAATTAGGGATATGGACATAGCTTGCTAATGACTTATGTGCAACAAGTGGAGAAGGCGACGATGCAAGATATGGAGGAGTTCAGAAACAAGAGGGCCTAGACATCAGGCTACGAGACAGGTAAGAAGGGGATGGAAGTGCTAGTCATTCATCCTTTCAGCCTAAGATATCTGGATCAACACCTTCATCTGCTACTGCACCTATACTGAGGGTCAGGAATGAGCAAGGATCACAAATTTGTAAAGTTCAGAGTAGCCAGTCGTAGGGCAATGTAACTCAGTGATTGACTCATTATCCAATTTATGATAAGTATGGAAGGTCTCATTTGGGAGAGTGCCTTGTGGGAGTAATTATTGTTTTAGATGTGGTAAGGTGGGGCTCTTTTGAAGGAGTGTCCTATGGGGAGGTAAAACATCAGGAGTGATAAATCAGTCAGTTTCTTTAGCACCACGAGGTAAGCCAGTTCAGAGGGGTACTACATCAGAGATCGGTAGGGGCATAAACTATCTATATGCCATGGATACTAGACAGGAGCAAGAGAACTCACCATATGTGGATACTGGTATGCTCAAATGTTTTTACTTATGATGTCTATGCATTGTTATACCCAAGTGCCACATTGTTATTTGTGATTCTCTATGTAGCCATGAAGTTTGAGATTAGTCCAGAATGTCTTCTTGAGCCTTTTTAGTGTTTCCACTCTAGTTGGGAATCTATTCTAGCCCAAAGAGTCTATAAGGGCTGACCAGTGTTAGTCTACCATAAAGATACCTTAGTTGATCTGGTTAAGTTAGACATGGTAGATTTTGACAACATTCTAGGCATGGACTAGCTTCATGATTGTTATGCCTCCATAGACTGCAAAACTAGGGTAGTTAAGTTTCAGTTTCCTAATGAGACAGTCTTAGAACGGAGGGGTATCATAGCTCTGCCTAAGGGTCAATTCATCTCATATCTTAAAGCCAACAAGTTAATTTCCAAGGGGTGTATATACCATCTAGACAAGAGTCAAAGATTCTAGTACCGAGATGCCATCTCTCTAATCTGTTCCAGTCATGAATGAGTTCCCAGAAGTCTTTCCTGATGACCTACCTAGAGTCCCTCCTGACAAGGAGGTAGTCTTTGGGGTAGACACCCTCCGAAATACTCAGCCCATATCTATTCCTTCGTATCGTACGGATCCTTCAGAGTTAAAAGAGCAACTAAAAGGCCTCCTAGGTCAGGGTTTCATCAGATTGAGCATATCACCTTGGGGTGCTCTGATTCTCTTCATGTGTAAAAAGGATGGTTCTCTTGGAATATGTATAGATTACCGCCACTTAAACAAGGTCACCATAAAAAATAAGTATCCTCTTCCCAGAATTAATTACTTGTTTGACCAACTCCTGGGTACTACTTGTTTCTAAAAAATAGACCTCAGATTGGGGTACTAACAACTCAAAGTTAGAGAAAGTGAGAGACAACCTTCAGAAACCATTATGGTCATTATGAGTTCTTAATCATGTCATTTGGACTGACTAATGCCCCAACAACTTTCATGGATCTTATGAATAGGGTGTTGAGGCCGTACTTAGATATGTTCATCATTGTGTTCATAGATGACATTCTGATATACTCTTGTAGTAAGAAGAATCATGCCAAAAATATTAGAATCATCCTTCAGACCCTTAAGGACAATCAATTATATGCAAAATTTTCTAAAATGTGAGTTCTGGTTAGCATCTGTGGCATTTTTGGGTCATATTGTTTCTGGTGAGGGCATCCAAGTTAATTCTCAAAAGATTAAGGTTGTAAAGGGCTGGCTAAGGCCCATAACTCCAACAAAGATAAGGAGTTTCTTGGGTTTGACAGGTTACTGCAAGCATTTTTGTAGAAGGGTTTTCTTCTATCTCAACTCTCTTGACTAAGTGATGTGTGCATAACATGTACTTATTACTTGCTCTTTTCATATGATTTTGTGTTGTTAATCTTATAACTTGAGGCTAATTATGCTTTAAATAGTGTATGTTGCTGGTACACATGAGTTAGATTTGGCTTAGCTAAGGAGGATTGAATATTGAAGCTGAATTGGAGAAAAAAAAAGCTAAAATGCACAAAATGGTACCTGGCAGCAAAGACACTCTGTGAACGTGGCCTTCAATCCCACAACTGTAGAGTTATAACATGTAGAGAAGTGCGAACATGCTAGTGCTAGGCGCGAAGGTGAAGCTTAAAAAGACACAACCTCCATAGTGACAGAATGATGAGCGGGATCGTGAAATGTTGCAATGACCAGCGTCAGGGAAATTTTGGATTTTCACCATTTTCAGACCTAAAAATCACATAGACATGGACTCCAAACCCTTATTCTTCATAATAAGACAGAGAATTCACAGAAAGATGAATTAGAGATGAAGAAGAACACACTTCCGTGTAGATTTTAGATTAGGGTGAGGATTTAGCGCAAGTTCTCTACAAATTCTTGAGTGGATTGGAGAGTGTGGGTTGTATTATCTTTCACTCACTCTTGTTTTCCTTGTTCTTGAATGCTAAATTTGTAGATTTAATTGAAGCTTGGTTGTTAATTTATATTAGAGTCTTGATTATTTCTCTAGATTTCATGCTTAGTTGATGGTTTACTTGCAAAACCAAGAGGGTTTCTCCCAAATTGCTTTTATTTCTTGAATTGATTTATGGGTTCCTGCATATCTTCTTGTATGAATTAGATTTGAGGTGGATCTTTAAATCTAGATTAGTTCTTCAATTATTACTCTAGCAGGTGTAGTTGAGAGGGAAAATTACATAATAGTCATGGATTTATAAGTTAAGATCCTCAAAAGAGACTCAACGACTAAGGTCTTAGGTGTTTTTGCTTTTTGGTGTTCAAGTCAGGCGTGTCTTTTAGCATCTTGCATCATAGGTCATAGTTGGCTCTACTGAAATATCATTCCCCTAGCCGGAGTGATTTCAAGCAACCTAGCCTACCCATAGGGTCAATTTGATGCTAAGTGTGATGGATCGATTGAGCTTTGACCGATTTCCATATCCTATATCCGTACTCCCTTGCTTGATCAATCCTTACCCAATTGTTTGTAGGAGCAGTTGTTAGTTTAGTCTCCCCTAGTTTAGTTAGAATTCTTGCTTGGTACTCACCTATCGAGTCAAAATCTAGTAGTCATAGGTCCTTGATCCACTCATTGGCCAACACATTATTCCCTGTGGGATTTGACCCTGACCTCTAAAGTTGGGTAATATGCTGATGACGACCGCCCCTTCTACCTTTGAGTAGTACGGTTGAGTGACATAAAAAATGGCCATTGCCGGGGAACACTAGGCATATTGAGTTGATTTAGGACTTTTAGTCTACTTTTTTGATTTGATTAGTGAGTACTTCTTTTTGCTTTCTTTGTTTTTCTTTCTTGTTGTATGGCCAACTGTGATGAACACTTGTTTGAGGAATGTAATCCCTTTGTCTATCTCCTTAGGAGTATTTCACTTCATGGTGAGAAACATGGGGTTGAAGAAGTGAATAGAGATAAGAGTGTTGTGAGTCAATATTGGCTCACCAACTTGAAACTTAGACTTTCCAAAGAAGTGGAACAAAGGTAACAATTGCTCAACACGAGGGATGATCTGAAGAGCTTGCTTATTGCTAAAGGTAACGAGTTAGATTGGTCGAATCAGAAATTGATGTTTTGGAGGTCAACTTGAAACTAAGCAATGAAGTGAGTGAGGCCCCTAGCTAAAAGGTGTCCAACTATGAGTTGGAGTCTCAAATAGAAGGAGTAAAACTTGGTATGGAAGAGATATGGGGCCTATGCTTTCTTCAAGCTAAATGATCGTCCAAGAAGCCAAAATTGAGGTAATGATACTAAAGTTGCGAGAGCAAGTCATGGAAATCTTAAATGGCAACTTTATTTCATTTGAAGTTGGGAGTATTTCCTACTTGGAGTCCATAAGGTGCAAAGCTCAAATTGAATAAGACCTTTTGACACTCCTATGTCCACCCAAGGAACCTAAGAGGAAAGTTGATGACAAAGATGGGTAGACAATTCAAGTCCTCAACATGGAGAGATCAGTGGAAAATGTTGATGGTCTCTCATCACCCTTCTCATGAGCTCAAATGAATAATCATCTTGAAATTGGGGTGGAGGTTCATTGCCTCAAAGTGGAAACACAAATGGGCAGTGATATTTTAGTAATTCTTATCTCTTAAATTTTTAGAGTAGCTTCTTAATTTTCATTTTTAATTTTTGACTAACCCTCACAATTTTCAAGTCTTTGGTAGTGGCATCACACAGGTTTTGAAGTGCCAAGATGATTGAAATTGAAAAGGTGGATGGAAATACCAATACAAATGGCAAAAGGATGAAACTGGGCCGTTTTGCACGCACTTTGGGCCCAAGCATCGCCCATTGCCAAGGGTGAACTGCCCAAGTGGGCCTGGGATCACCTAAAGTTGCAGAAAACTTGCCCAGATCTGGCACCAAGATAAATTTCACGAAGGCGGTCTTGTTCCGCGAACGCAGAGTTGTAGATTCAGCGATGCGAGGTAATCGTGCTTGAGGTCCGTGAAGGCAGAGAATTGACAAGTACAGTTAAATGAAAAGACAAGTCACTTGTGACTTTGTCCTTCAATTGCAGAAAAGGAGAACATGAGTTAAAAGGTTCTCTGATAACCCCTTTCAACTCGAAAAATTCAAAGGAAATCTCTTAATGCTCTCCTTTTCTTCATTCTTTTTGGTTATCTGCTCCAAGGTAAGACATTTTACTTTATCTTCATTCATTTTCATCAACGGTAATCGGTGTAACTTCAAACTTTCATAACTATGGTAATGCTTTATAGCTAAAACTTTCATGACCTATTTGTGGAAATTTGAAACCTAAGTGCTCTTGTCCACTATTGCTCTTTAGGGCAAACTTTTGTTACTGTGGTACAATCCCTCTAGGGATTTTTGGAGATGATTTCTGAGCCTAAATGTGTAAAATTGAAGTATACTTTCATGCTTGATCCTATATAATAGCTGGGGGAGTTATTGTATATTGTTGGGGAGGAATTAGCGGGGCAGGGGGGGTTACTAGTTTGTTGAAAACATGCTTAAATTGCGTGCCCTCCATATGCTCGATGAAATACCTCTTTAAATTTTAAATTCTGGTGACTGTTGCTCTCCGTGATCGCAGGCCCTGAGCCATGAACGTGGGTGTTTTGGAAACTCTCTGTTCTTTGCAAATGCGGATATCATTTCACAAAGGTAGAGGCGTGGAGTAGCTTGAACTCTGTGATAACACTTGATTAGCCATGAACATAGAGACCAGATATTCATTGTTTCAGCAACAACAGTGCTTTAATATTTGATCCAAATTATTTCTAGATAGCTCTCTTAGTCTAAATCTTTGCTGACATATGATTTAAATGTCTATAAGATGTTTTTGTTGTGTTGGTTTTGATTATAGGTCTAAATTGGTTGGTAATAGATCCCTAGCAAGCACTTCATGAGAATGACATCTTTCCCCTACTTTGTTCAAAGCCGATTCTTCTCAGCCAAATGTGCCAAAAAGTATGATGAGTATTTGGGCTATCCTTTGACATGAGAGAGGAGGATTTGTTTAGTGGAGGAAAAGATACCAGATTTCTTTGGCTGGATTCAGACTTTGGGTTGGCTATGCTTTGCTAATGTACCTATCAAAGCCAATCACACCATATTTGCTGGGTCCTATGCCAATGCCTGGAAAACTAACTTTGGAGAGGAGATGGCTACCATGATCCAAGGAGTGAAAGTTGATTTCAGCTCAGCAATTATCAATACCATCTATGGGCTGTCGAGTGCTGAAACTCGAGTGTACAAAGAGAGATACCAAGAGTTGGGTGCTCAATGGTTGGTTGATAAGTTGCATGACGGAGTCCTGCCAGAGTGGTTTACTTCTCATAGAGGTATTGACTCACATGCGTTCATGGTGGAAGCTAGATGTTTGCTTTCCATCATTTGTGCTCAGGCCATTCCTTCTACACATGATACAAAGGTAACTTTGGATTGTGCACTTATCATAGAATCCATCTTGGATGGTCTTCAGGTTAATGTGGGACATATTATTGTGGATCAGATTGCAGAAGTGGCCCAAGGGATGGCCAAGAGCTTGGTGTACCCCTCATCGATTTCCAGATTGTGCTATGAGGCAGGGCTATCTTTCCAACTGACTGATGAGGAGAAGAATCCAGCCAAAGACATCTACCTATTAAAGAAGAAAGGAGGCCTAGGAGGGAAGATGAAGAAGTGGATTGATGTTCTAGATCCCTTTTTGGGCAGTTCACAAAACCAGGAGCAGAGGTAGGGGAGCCTACTTCAGGAGCTGCAGGTCCTTCAGTTTCTTCAGGACCTCTTCAGTTTGGTTCTCCTACTATGACATACTTATCCTCTCAGATTCATGGGATGGATGATAAGATCAACAACTAGCTGCAGGCATTCCTATAGGACCACCAGAAGCTACAACAGACGAACATTCTACACTTGCATTAGTTTTAGCTGCTCAGAGGACTATAAGTGACCGGCTTGAGCACATGAGCCGGAGGCAGGGAAAGATAGAGAGGAGGCAGAAGAAGTTTCGAGAGCGTGAGAAAAAGAAAAAGAAGAGCAGATTCCTGAATAAGATGATTGGCAAGTTGAGGCGGCTATGTAGGTCTAATTCTTTAGATCCTGATGATGAGTTTACCATCTCTTCGGGATCGAGCATTGAGTGATCATTTTAGTGAGTCCCTCATATTCTCTTTTATTTTGTGACTGTGCTATGAGGTCACAACATAATATTTAGTTGGGGGGGGGGGTACTCTTATGACTTGATTGTGACTCTTCTTTCCATTTTATATACTCTAGATATGTTGGCACTTGTAGACTCTTGCTTATTTTATATTAATGATGTGCCCTTGTCGACCTTGATTTATGTGATTATGGTATGCCCTTGCTGGGCCTGTATATATTGGTTCAGGTTTAACTATTTTAGTAGATTTGATAGCTTCTTATTTTGTTTTTATGGTATGCATAATCGATGGTTTCCTATGATGGATTGAGTGAAATTCTTAAGGAAAAATTATCGATTGGATATGTGTGTATGTGTGTAAAATATGGTCTTTGGTAAAGTCTGAGTAGCCATTGACTCTTGTTGGATCTATACATTAGGGATTGTGACTTGCTTCGTACTAGCATTTTTAGTAAGTATTGTGGATTGTGAAAATATATACCTCTCTAATTTTTGAAAGAAAATGGATTTGAGATGATTTTGAGACAACACTTTTAACTCTTTTTGTGACTCTTACTTGATAGATAGATATATTTGAAAAGTGAGTCCCTTGTACCTTTCTTGAGAGCTAAATTGATCTCTTCTTGTTCAATTTGCATGTCATATGTGTTTAAGTTTTGTTCCTTGTGTGTACTTGTGTCACCTAGTACTTGCCTTGTTGGTCTTGAAATGTTGGTTTTGAATAGACTTTGGTTCAGAAATGATCTTAGGCATTCTTTGGTTTTAATTGAGTCCACTTAACCTAAATAGCTACCAAATGCATTTGATTTTATCCCTAGTGTCCCTTTTGAGCCTAATCCTTTTTATTGACAACCTTAATTACAGGCCTTGAACCTTTCTGAAAAGATATCCCTCTTTTAAACCCTTATCCCTCCTTGAGTTTTATATGCTTGTGACAAATGAGGCTTTAAGCCTAAGTTGGGGGTGATGTAGGAGAAAAAGGAAGGGTTTCTACCACTTGGAGGCTTGTGAAAAGAAAAAGAAAAATGAATGAAGGAATGAAAAGAAAAGAAAAAGAGTGCTTGCAAAATGAAAAAAAAAAATGAAGAACAAAAATGCTAAGTGAAAATAATCATCCTAAGTGTTGAAAAATGGTTGCAAGTGGGGCACCTAATTGAAAAAGAAGGGTTAAATGCGCATTGGTGTGTTATGCAAATAAGAAAAGAGTGGAAAAGTTGAAAAAGAATGAATTTTGTATATGGGACTTAAGGAGGGTTAGTCACTATTGTCCAAATCGTATCCAACCCTATCCCTTAGCCTACATTACAAGCCGAAAAAGTCCTTTGAGATTTCCAACCAAATGAAATTGAGTCAATGTTGATTGAAAATAAAGGCAAGCCTATGGTGTGACATTTGTGTACACAAGATGTTCTTTTGTTGAGTGTAAGTGTTTGAGTCCTTGTCCCTTGTCTATTATAAATAATTGTGTGTGTTTATAACATTTTTTTTGTGAGGACATGCAAATTGACACAAATTGGTGATATGGATGCTTCTCTAAGTTTGAATCTATTGAAACTTGCTAGTTGACTAGGAGTTTGAGTCACTCCTTGAGAGTTCGTATTGTCACTTAGTCATCCATAGAAATTATGCTTTGAATTAAAAAGGATGCTTTTGAAATGAGAGGGAGTTACTTGATAGGCATCCTTACACTTGTGCTAATTGTTTGTACCAACCATTGTCATAATCATGATCTTGTTTTTTGTAAAGGTGAATTGGGATTGTGTTCTTAAATTGCTAGGTTACCAAGTTTGGTTTTGTTTGGCTTGAGGATAAGCAAAGTATTAAGTTGCGGATGTTGATAAGTGCATAACTTGAGGCTAATTTTGCTTTGAATGGTGTATGTTGTAGGTACTTATGGGTTAGATTTGGCTTGGCTAAGGAGAATTGAAGATTGGAGCTAAATTGGAGCCAAAAAGGCTAAAATGCACAAAATGGTACGTCGCAGCTGATACACTCCATGAACATGGCTTTCAATCCTGCAATTGTGGAGTCATAACATATAGAGAAGCGCAAATTTTCTAGTACCAGGCGGTAAGACAAAGCTTAAGGAGACACAACCTCCGCGATCGCGGTTTGTTGCAGTGACCAACATCAGGATAGTTTTGGATTTTCACCATTTTCAGTCCTAAAAATCACATAGACACGCATTACAAATCCTTATTCTTCATAGTGAGACACAAAATTCACAGAGAAACGAACTAGAGAAGAAGAAGAAGAACACACCTTAGTGTAGATTTTAGTTTAGGGTGAGGATTTAGAACAAGTTTTCTACAAATTGTTGAATGGATTGAAGAGTGTGGGCTTCACTTGTATTATCTTTCATTCACTCTTTCTTTCCTTCTTCTTAAAATGCTAAACTTTTAGATTTATTTGAGGCTTGGTTGTTAATTTATATATGGGTCTTGATTTCTCTTGCTTTCATGCTTAATTGATGATTTACTTGCAAAATTAAGATGGGTTCTCCCATATTTCTCTTATTGCTTGATTTATGGGTTCTTGCATATCTTCTTTGTATTAATTAGATTTGAGATAGCTCTTTAAATCTAGCTTAGTTCTTTAATTATTTCTCTGGTGGGTGTAGTTGAGGGTGAAGATTACATGATAGTCATGGGTTTACAAGTTGAGATCCTAAAAAGGGACTCAACGGCTGAGGTCTTGGGTGTTTTGCTTTTTGTTATTCAAGTCAGGCGTGTCTCTGAGTATCATACGTGAGAGGTCGTAGTTGGATCTTGTGAAACTTCATTCTCCTAGCTAGAGTGACTATAAGTAACCTAGCCTTGGTCAATTTTATGCTATCTGTGATGGATCGATTGAGCTTTGATTGATTTCCATATCCCACATACTTGCTCCCTTTCTTGATCAATCCTTACCCAAGTATTTATAAGAGTGGTTGTTAGTTTAGTCTCCCCCCAGTTTAGTTAGAATTCTTGCTTGGTACTTGCATATCGACTCAAAATCTAGTAGCCATAGGTCCTTGCTCTGCTCATATGCCGATACATTATTCCCTGTGCGATTCGACCCCGACCTCTAAAGTCAGGCACTTCGGGTGAGCAAAAAGGGTCAATATGTAGTCTCAAAGCTATTGTGGGAAAGCACCTGGGGTGTGCGTCTGCTGCTGCTGGGCATTCATGGTACCGTTTGAAGCCGATCTATTAGTGACCTATTATAGTAATTTAGAAAATTCGAGTATCTCACGTTAAGAAGGAAGTGAATCATGTGTAAAAGCTCATAATGAAGGACGTGATCTTGCTCGGGAAGGTAATGAGATTATTTGCGAGGCTGCCAAATGGAGCCCAGAACTAGCTGCTGCTTGACTACAGGCTCGGCCTCCCCTTTAGGTTGGTACCAATAGGCTTTCAGTGCTAAAAATATACCTTTCTCTATTTTGTCTTCAAGCTTAAACTTACCTAAGACAGAAGGAGAAAACAGCTCGTCAGGGAGTTAATGACCAAGCATAACAGAGTCGGTGTTGGTATAGTAACACTTATTATTATGGATAATGGGTTTTTTTTTCATAAATCCTTGCGAGGATTCCACGCAGTTTCAGCAGGTAATATGCTAATGATGACCACCCCTTCTACCTTTAAGTAGTAGGGTTGGGTGACATCACTAAGCTAACTCTAAATAAGGTTAAGTTCATATGGTCTGATGTTTGTGAGAAGAGTTTCCAAGAGTTGAAAACTAGGCTGACTATAACTTTGATTTTATCCCTACCCGAGCGAGCAAATGGCTTGGTTATATACGGTGATGCTTCTAGAGTTAGCTTGGGTGTGTATTAATGTAAAGAGACAAGGTGATAGCATATGCCTTAAGACAACTTAAGACTCATGAGAAGAAGTACCCAACTCATGATCTTAAGCTTGCTGCCGTGGTGTTTTCTCTCAAAATTCAGAATCACTATCTTTACGGTAGGCATGTGGACATGTTCACTGACTACAAGAGCTTGCAATATGTATTTAGTTAGAAAGACCTAAACTTGAGGCAGAGGAGGTGGTTGGAGCTATTGAAGGACTATGACATGAGCATCCTGTATCACCCAGGTAAAGCTACTATAGTACAATGGGGGAGCACTGCACTCATTGAGGATGGAAAGAAAGAACTAGCTAAGGAAGTGCATAGACTGGTATGCTTGGGAGTTCAGATTGAGCATTCTAGCAAAGGTGGTGCAATTATCAAAATGGGGCAGAGTTGTCTTAGTGGTGGAAGTGAAAGAGAAGCAAGACCAAGATTCTATTGATGTTCAAAAACAAAAGGTATTAGTGTTTGGAAAAAAGGGAGATGGAGTCTTGAGATACCAAGGCAGACTATGTATACCAAGTGTTGATGGTCTTAGAGATAGGATTCTGGCTTAGGTTGATAACGCCAAATACTTTATTCACCCAGGTGTAATAGAAATGTATAGAGATTTGTGAGAGGTTTATTGGTGGGGTGGTATGAAGAAGGACATTACCGAGTTCGTATCTAGATGCCCAAATTGCCAGCAAGTTGAGGTGGATCACCAAAGGACTTGTGCTGTGGCCCAAAATATTGAAATTCCAGAGTGAAAGTAGGGATTACTAACATAGACTTCATAATAGGCTTACCCCGATCACATAGACAACATGATTCAATATGGGTAATAGTAGACAGAATGACCAAGTCAGCTTTACTTGTCAAGACGATTAATACAACTAAGGACTATGCCAAATTTTACATTAAGAAGATTGTTAGACTGCATGGAGTTCCTATATCAATCAATTTAGACAGAGAAGCCCAGTTCACAGCTGTCATGACCTAAGCCTGGGGCCTAGACATGACACGACGAACGAGAACCCAAAGGGTCCCCAAACAAGCCTCTTAGCATATCAATCATATATCCTTGGTCGCAGAAGAAAAATAAACAATAATAAGAGATAAAATAAAAAGGGAAGCGGGACTATGCAAAATCTTGATATTTATAAAAGCATAAAAGAGTCGAGCTCATAGCATAAGTACATCATAATATCCAACAACACCTCTAACATGGAAGAGGGCGGAGGCCAAGATAGTTTTTGGGCTCACCCTCATAATAACAAGTGTTCAACATAATGAAGTCTCAAAATAGCAAGAGTAATGAAGATAGTGTCCTCGGACTTGAGGACTCACCAATGCTTTTATCTGAAGTACCGAACGAGCCACGTGGAGGATGATCGAAAGGAGCTCCAATCCCGACATGGTAATATCATGTAGGCATAGAGTATACATTAGTACATTTGAATGTACTAAGTATGCGGGATGCAATGCAACATAGACATAAGCTGATATGTTCAAAATGCATAATCATAAGCAATGAATATATATAATTTCAATATGGCATGCATGATCAATGCTTGTAATAAAACATGCTTGTAAAATATTCAACTTGCATAATATATAATACATATGTGGGAAGAGACCTTACCCTACATAGACCAAGCGAGCTACTACTTGGAATCCAAGGAATGTCACCCCCTTCGTAAGGTGATCAAGGCATGTCACTCCTTCGACAAGGTATGGTCTACTTGCCATGGTAGCCATACAATAAATAGTCCAAGGCATGTCACCTCCTCGTCAAGGTGATCGAGGCATGTCACCCCCTCGACAAGGTGTGGTATAACTGGATAGATCCACTAGAAAGCCATAAGAGAGATCATGTATAGTCCTATGGTGGCACATAGTTTAGAGACTAAGACTTTACATAAGGACCCCTTGAGTCGAGCCCCCATCTTAAGTCTCAGTTGATGCTAAGTCAAATCCCATAGAATTATTAAAATAATCATACTTTAGTCATACCATGAATAACTTGTAAGAGACATGATAACATGTTTTGAGTAACTCATAAACATGCTTGATCTCTAATAGTGAGCCTAACTTGAACATGAAAGTAGATAACAATCATACATGATCCCTTGCTTTAACATGAATGGCTCACAAGAGGTAAAAAATCTTGATATAGGGCTTAACTTGATACTTGCAACGACATAGATACTTCTCATGAATTCAATACATACTTGAAAGCCCTTAATCATCATGAAGTCACTTGACTTATAAATCATGTAATATATCATCAATAACATGAGAATTCTTTACTTGAGATTTTATTAAAGACATGGTAGGTTCATGATACTTGTAATCAGGAAATTCAAGAGTGAAATAAGATGAGTAAACTTAATGCCAATCAACCCACTAACATGTAGTAAAGCCCTTATGTGGGTACCTTGAAATCCATCACAAAAGCTCATAATAGTTCATGGTTTCATAGCTCAAAGCATGCATAGTCTCAATAGACAAAATCAATTCATGGTGTAAGCTTGAAATAGATAGTCATGCATAGTCAATCAATATTTCATAAAACCTCAACATAATTTATACTCATAATTCATAGTAAAAGATACCCATAGGTAATACAACTTGAAAGCATGCAATTTTCATGAAAAGGAAAGGTTGGGCTCCATGGGTGACAGGACCAAATAGATGAGACCCACATACCTTAAGCCTTGACTTCCTAGAGGTGAACTTGAAGTAGTTTTTGAACTTGAAATGAATCCTCGAGTTCCAAAGTTGAGCTTGAGATCCTTAGATTTGAATGAGGGAATTGATAGAATCTTAGAGTGGTTTGAGAGAGAGTTTTGTGAGGTATAGAGTTGAAAAATGGCTAAGTACAAGTGATTTTACGCTTAAGTGGGCATAGGGCTATGACCCAAATGCCCTTGGCCAAAATAGGAAAAGTAAGGAAAATTTTGTACTGGTCTGCTTCCAGTCCACGACGCGGACCAAATGCGAAGGAAATATTTACACTGGTCCTGCTCTGTGCCCCTGGCGCGTTGCGGCCAGGGCACAGATGCTCTCTGAAAATCAGAAATTAGCAAAAATTATTTTTCGCTGTGGGTCCTCTAAAATCTGGATTGTACTCATTTATCACTCAATTTTACCCCCTGATCGAGAATATGAAGTCAGATTTTTGATATCATGCTCCATCAATTTTTTTGAAATTAATAATCTTTAAGTGGTTTTAGTGGGCTGCACCAATGGTTGTCAATTAAATGGTTTATCCACTAACATTTTATTATTCCGTTAGTGCTGATTAATGGCAATCCTCTCATGTTGTCTCCACTTATATTTTTTTTATATACAATTCTTTGGCTCTTTGGCTCTTTCATGAGCCATATGTACCACTATAAATTTAAGCATTTTGCTCATTTGTTATAAGCAGAAAACTAAGAGAGCTAAGACTACATCAGGTAAGCTATAATCAGTAATCATTTCTTAAATTTTAGTATTTGTTAGTCACATTTTATTCCTTTAGTTAGTTATTAAGAAAATATTAACTAGTGATAATTATGAAAGAGCTATTTTGTAGCTTGTTAATAGAAGTAAGAAATTATGAAATTAAATAACAAGTATGAACCAACTGATAATAACACAAATACTAGAAGAAATTTATATGGAAACGCTAAATAAAAATTGAAATAAAGATCCGGTACCTTATTCTGCATAGTAAGCGGGTGACATAGTTGAAGATTTTCTACGGAAATATGGATTAAAAAAAGGAAAAAAAATTAAAAAATAATACATCCACATTTATCTTCCCAACTCTGAGATGATAATATCACTCCAATCACAAACTCAAATTGATTGTACATGGTAGATTAACATGTTATAGTTCTTGATATTGAAAGAAAAAGAAAATATATGATGAAAAACATGAGAAATTACAGGAAGAGAAGCAACCTTTAATGCTTGACATATACTTAGTTATATATATGATAGAAAAGTATATATGTGTATTCAACAAATAAAATAAGTTGTAATAGGAGACAATGCATGTGCCACTTACACTCAGTCCCAAAGAATCTGGACAGATATGAGAAACATGCAGAGTATTCCTTTGTACATTTTAAGGCCGCATGCCATTTTCTTTATTAAAATAATAAGTCCACATTTAAGTTTAAATATTTTATGTTGGGTTCTTGGGGAATTCAACTATCCCACGACCTTATTCATCAGTTAAGGCAGCCTAATACTTATCCCTTTGCTCAATTATAAGACGCAGGACAAAGTTGCAATATGATTAAAATATTAACTTTAATTCATTAAGCTGCCTGCTTGAATTTTCTTCTATAATCTTTTACTTTTAATTTATTTTAGCTCCAAATCTTTTCACTTTCATGTCAAATTAGTTCTATAAGTTAATCGTACTATCTAGTACCACTCATAAAATTTATACTCGGAAAGGATAAATAAATGTATTAATTATGACACAAATGATGAAGGAAAATAGGTATTTTTGACATAATCTTGGGCATAAAATTGAGAATGTGACTAAGAGTGGAAATGATAATTTTTTTTTAAAAAAATGTGGTGGAGAATTTTGATAATTATTGAGATAGATAATTAAATTATAA